>JAJIBD010007729.1:0-85778 GCA_021461705.1 Cryptotis parvus | reverse complement strand
ATGGTGTGAGTCCGGCTCTGTTTTCTAGAGAGAATACACAGGTCCCCGGAAGCCAGCACAGGGCTGTGGACTGAGAAGGCATGGGGGGGTGGAGGGTTTAGGGAGCTCTCTGGGATGGTCAGGCGCACTGGCTGCTCTAGAACTGGGTCATTTCCTGAAGGAGAGCAAAGTGTTAGGCATGAGGAGGCATGGGGGGATGGGGTTAGGGGGCTCTCTGGGGACTGTCAAACCCACTGGCTGCTCTTGAACCAGAGACACAAGGTGTTAGATAGGAGGAGGCAGGGAGGCTCGACGCTAGGGTCACGTGAAGACCAACATCGTGGGAGATTCAGGGACAGGAGAGGGGAGAGACCATGAGAAGCACGTCCACGGAGGAGGTTGGCCCCCTGTATGACTCCTGGGGACTCGGGGTCCTGTGCAGAGCTGGGATCACACCCAGGCTGGCTGCATGCAAGGCGATAGCCTGAACCCTGAGCTCTCCCGGCCCTGCTTCCCTCACACGGTGGCTGGGGAGACCCAGGGCTGAGCAGGATCAGAGCCAGAGTCCAGTGGAGGGTCCAGTCCTGCGCCGGGCAGTGGCTGCTGAGTTCATGGTGAGAGAGTTTCTGTCCCTGAGAATGAGGGGCAGGGAGGGGTCCTGGGGAGTGAGCGAGGGGTCAGAGGGCGCCAGGGCTCTGGCATGCTCTGGGGCCCTTTCTCCAGGCCTGACTGGGCCTCTTCACGTTCTTTTCATCATGAAGCAACAGCAGAACCTTCCAGGCAGCACTTCAAAATTCCCTTTTATCGTCTTTGTCTTTCATCCGTTGATCAATTTGTTCTTTCAAAGAATTGGATTTTCAGTCCAACACTTTTCCTCAGAGCCTATGTGAAATGGCCCAATGTGTGATGGCCTCTCACCCTCAGCCTGTCAGGGCGACCTGGGCCAGGCTGCCTCCGGAGAAGCAGTTCAGTGCCCCCGAAGCCTGCACGGGTTTGAACCCGAGCCCCAGGAAGGCATGTGTGGGAGGAGTAGAGACCCACAGGGTGATGGGCACCCCTGGGGAGAGCTTTAGGCTCCCTGATTACAGCCTCCCAGATTGGGAGACAGATGGTCCCCAAGCCGTTGGGTCCCTGTGAGAAGGCTCCTGGGCACAGCCCCACCCTGAACTGTCCGCCCTGCCATAAGCCCTCTCCTGTGTGTGCCCCTCGGCTCTGTGCGGCCCGTGAGCAACCAGCTGCATTTCACAGTCACTTCCTGGGCTCAGGGTCACTGTTGTGACAAGTCAAGAGGTCAAGTGCGACCAACAGCCCCTGCCTGCTGCCCTCCGCTGCCTCTCCCACACGTCTGAATGGATGTTTGCTCTGGGTGGCTGGTGATTGCTCCCAGGGGATGCCTGGCCCAGGGGCTCTGGCATCTTTCCTGAAGGCATGGGTTGCCCCTAACAGTGGACCCCCCAAAGACTTCTCAGAAAACATTGCTTGGCAGTTTTGCAGCTACTCAAGAAAAACAACAGCAAAGCACCTGGAAGAGAGCACCCAAGTCCTCCTGAGGCCGCCCTGCAGAAGGCATGGAGTGACCATGACTTGGCTCTCGGACTTTGGAAAATGACTTCCCATCTTCTGGGAGGTAATGAACAGAACACAGGATCTTTCACCAGGGGCAAGAACCCCTTTTTCTCCCCCCCACCCCAACACATAGCCACTAACTAGTCAGAAGGACTCCCAAGGTCAAACATTAGCGGGACTGCAGGCGTTCTCAGTTCAGATCAGTTTGTGCAGTTCTGAAGGAATAGTCCTGAGGATGATTATTCTAACATCATTCTAACACAGAGAGCGAGGAGAAAAGCTTCCCCTGCAGAAGACATTTGTAAAAAGCAAATGAAGTGGCACCAAGGGCTTCCCGCTCTATGCTCCCAGCAAGCTGTGCTTGGGGGTCGGTCTGTACCTGGCAGAGAAGCAGTTTCTCATATGTTCATCAGCACTGGCTTATAGACTATAGCACGGGAGAAAACCGCTCCCTCGGCATTCGCTGGAGGCTTATGCATTGGGGGTGGGCCTTTTGCCCAGTGAATCATGGGAAGAGATGGCACCCCCTTACTTCCCCTCTCCCAGGTCTCCTGAGCTTCCAAAGCACTGCCAGGAAGATGTGGGGCATCTGATCGATGTAAAAGGTACTGCGTGGAAGCTCATGGGATCTTTTAGCGAAGGGCACCCGGGATTCTCTCTGACACGGCCTGAAGGACAACCCCTCAGGGAAATGCAGCCAGGACTCTCCTGCGCCATGTTGCTGGATGTGTCAGGGACAGATGCCTCTCCCTTCTTTACACCCAGCAAGACCTACTTGCTTACTACTTACTGAGTAAAGCAGGAGAGTTCTGAGCTTGATTTACTTTTAAGAGGGTGTTTTAAGTACCAAAAAAAAAAAAAAAAACCCCTGAAGGAATAAATGAGATCCATTTTCTCTAATGAAAGTAGAGTATTTAATGCTCAACTTCTTTACATTGCCTCTGGCTGCTAAAAGTCCTGTAAGGGTCACATTTATCCTCTTTGTGTGATAACACTAGATTTGGTTGTAACTAGATAAAAATGTACGGCCAATAAGCTTAAGTGAAGGCCAAAGCTGTACAGTGTGAGTGGAGCACAGGATGGCCACATTAGCTCTGCTCTAGCATTACAGCTCGGCCACGCTAGCTCTGCTCCGCATTACAGCATGGCCACGCTAGCTCTTCTCCGGCATTGCAGCATGGCCACGTTAGCTCTGCTCTGGCATTGCAGCATGGCCACGTTATCTCTGGTCCAGCTTTTGGTTCTTTGACTTCAAGCTTTTCTTCAGTTTGGAACAAATTCCCTCTAGCACAAGGGAAAACTTGTTTCAACCATAGATTTGTGGATCCATTAATACTGTATTATAAAGCAGTATTATCCCAGTTCTTTAAATTATCTTCAATTGTTTTGGGAACTGCACCCAGCAGTCTATTCCTGGATCCGTGATGGGGCTCCAGCAGTGCCAGGGCTTGAACTCTAGCTTCCTGCATGCAAGGCACCCCTCCTGCCTGCTCACCCCCTCCTCTGGCCCCTCTTTTGCATTTTTCTTCCTTCTAATGCCTTGTAGCCGAGGTCTCAGGGACCCACGCGGTTGACACTCACACCTTTGGTGTCTAAAGTCATGGAGCCTTGGCCATATCCTCAGGCTCTGGAGTGTCTGAGCTTGGCCATGATGTGAATTCCCAGCAGACCCAAGGCAACAGCTGTGAGCTCAGAACTAAATGAGGGAACTGCAAATAGCAGGAAGCTGCAGGGGCCAGAGAGATAGTTCTGTGGGTAGGGCGTTTGCCCGGGCTTGATCTCCAGTATCCCATATGGTCCCCTGAGCACTGCCAGGAGTAATTTCTAAGTGCAGAACCAGGAGTAAGCCTTGAGCATTGTCAGGTATGAACCAAATCCAAAAGCGAAGCGAGAAAAGCAATGCTCAGCTAAAGTGGCCACAGCTTACCTTGACAGGCCATAGTTGGTCACTGTTGGAGAACATGCCCTACTGAACTGGGTCTCTGCAGCTCAAAAGCTATTTCCATCTGCCCTGAGGCAGCCCCTCAGGTTAATCAGATCCCTCTTGTGCAAATCACAATGGGAGATTGGGGGGCAGGATTGGAAAAGGCAGCTTGATTTTAATAACTCTTGAAATAGCATTATAATTTCTATCACGATTTCTATGCCAGCTAATTGGGCACTTTTCTTATAACCCCATGGGTCCTATTGTGGGACATCTAGAATTTTACCAGGAGGAAGCCTGGCCCCATTGGATTCCCCGTTAAGAAACAGGTCTGCTAAGATGTAGGAAGGGCCATGCTAAGATTGCCTCCAGGCAAGCGAACTTGACTCTCAGTAAAACCAAAGGCAGAGCATGCAAAAATTACTCTGGAGCAGAAATGGACCTTGTGGGCATTTGGAGATAAACATCTGGCTGCATGAAGTTCAGTGTCTAAAATTATAATGTTATATCCCTATGTATATAAATCCTGAGACGCTTTTATTCTTAGGTATTTTCCTACCCGGCCCCCTCTCCATGATGCTTGCATAGGAGCTTGAGATAGCAGAGACTTGGCCCTGGTAAATTAGCAACTGATTAGACCTGGGCTAGATGTGATTATTTAGAAGAATATGCATGTGAGTGCTGTTTTTTGTCTTTGCAAAGACCTTCTTTCATGGACTGGGCTTGGGTTTTGGTGCCTTTGGAGAGAGAAAAACCTGCATTTTGGAAGAGATGCATTCATTTTGGTGAAAGGTATTTGACTTGAGCATATGGTCAGAAGCATCCATCTTGGTTTGAGATCCTGACCTGACCATGGTCAGAGGTCCAGCCAGGAGTTAGAGGTTTAGAGATCCCCTGACTCTGGACTGTATTAGCAGAGTTTAATTATTGGGAATAAGAAAAAGCCTTTTGGAACTATACTGAACTCATGAATTTTATCTTCCTGCAGTCGACCCTTGAAAAGGGGTCTTGTTCCCTGATACTGTCGGAAACCCCAATCCCCATCAGCTCACTGTCTGGTGCTGCTTCAGGACACTGAGCTGGCTGTGGGGTGGGGGCCACAGAGTTCATCCAAATGTGTCATTGCCTCATCACTCAGAGCCCACACATCTCAGCCGGCCAATTTGCTTTACTAGTTCTTGTGATAATTACTCTCCAGATGATGGCTCTGTTTTGATCTGTTCCCATCAAAATCTTTGGTCATGTTGAAAATATCACTTTGAGTTTAAGTCATTTCCATCAGGGACAGCATAAAGACCTAAAGCACAGCTGGAGTTCTTTCAACAAACTCTAAGCTCCAGAAACAGTGAGTTGAGTGGCAGCGACTTACAGGGTCCCTGCGTGTGTGTGCGAGAGAGACTAGGGTCAGCTCAGGTGACTTATGGCAGAGAGGAAGACACAAACCACTCAAGTACTAGACTCCAAAGAGTATGCGGCTGTCTTGTTTATGCTGCCATAAAATGTACAATGGCCCACGATAGAGAATTTCTTCCAGAGGCCCAGAGCAGATACTGCACCCACTCTCCTAAGCCATTGGCTCCATTTAGCCCTGTGGTTTTCAGCCTCTGGGTATCTGTGGAGGGATCAGTCTGTTGTAGGCAGGCAGACAGGGGGCGCCACATGGCAATAAAATTCCTGAAGAAGAGATCCAGAGCCACACTTGATTGAAAGCCAAAAGCAAACTTGACAAGACCATTATCAACAATAAATCCTGGGGAAACGGAAGGCCAAAAGGGAATGTGTGAAGCCCATAGGCCACTGGACCCTTCTAAAGGCTTTAGATAACTAACCCTCCTAAGGAAGATAAATAAGCCTTCCTGCCCAGTACCCAGCTCACAGAAGACTCCAAAAGCATTCCAGTCAAAGAAGACCACTCCCAAAGTCTACTCCCTTGGCAACGGGGCCCTAGAAACCGAGGTTGAAGCCCCATATGGGAGTAACTTGGGGAGAAATCTATAAAAGGTGTCCTGACCAAAGGACAGAGCGCACATGCTGCCTGGGCACACATGCTGCCTGAGCCCATGTGGAGAGCACATGTGGTGCCTAAGCACGTGTGCTGCCCGCATCTCCCCTCTTGAGATGTGTACTCTCTCTCTTACTTTCTCTCCCCTCCCCTCTCCTAAAACCTCCTCAATAAAACCTATTTTACTTCACTACTCATCGACTCCTGAAAATTCTTTTTCTGTGAGGAAGACAAGAACCCTAAGGCAGTCCTGGGTAAGGCCTAGGACTGACTTTCCGTTCCTGCAAAGAGCAATTCCTCGCTCCAGCCTGAGTCCGTGGCTTCCCCGAGAAACCTCGGGTGGTGGGGATTAACTCCCCGTGCCTAGAGATCAAGCGGGCATCAGGTGTGGCTTGATGACCACCTTGTGGGGCTGGTGGGGCTCAGGCCCATGCCGTGCAGGGGCTCATTGCAGACTTTATCAGTCCTAAGCCTGCCCAGCGGGTCCCGGGTGGCAGAGGCAGCTGGGGAGAAAGTAACCATCTCTCTCCCCTTCCGCCGCCCACATAAGTCACCTGTGGGGTTCACCTGCAACAAGTCCATGGCCCGTGGGTACAAATCTCTGCTCTTGACATTCTCAGCAGAGTTCACAGACCTGGCCAGGGTATGAAGCGTAGACACGGATTCTGACACAGGTAACAATTGGGAATGAAAGTTCACAAGTATGTATAAGAACCTGATGTTGTCAGTTGAATATTATAAAAACACAGTTTGGAATTTTTATTTGTAAGTTAATTGATGGTGACAATTAATGATGGGTATTTAACGTCCCCTGCACTCATCAGCTGTGGAAAACATGAAGAATCAGGCCAAGCATGATGGAGTCCCTCCCACAGAGCTGAGAGTCCTCCCATACTGCTGAGGGTCCTCTCACAGAGCTGAGAGTCCTCCCACACTGCTGAGGATCCTCCCACACTGCTGAGGGTCCTCCAACATTGCTGAGTCCTCCCACACTGCTGAGAGTCCTCCAACACTGCTGAGAATCCTCCCACACTGCTGAGGGTCCTCCAACACTGCTGAGGGTCCCCTCACAGAGCTGAGAGTCCTCCCACACTGCTGAGGATCCTCCCACATTGCTGAGGGTCCCCCAACACTGCTGGAGTCCTCCCATACTGCTGAGGGTCCTCCAACACTGCTGAGTCCTCCCACACTGCTGAGAGTCCTCCAACACTGCTGAGACTCTTCCCACACTGCTGAGGGTCCTCCAACACTGCTGAGGGTCCCCTCACAGAGCTGAGGGTCCTCTCACAGAGCTGAGGGTCCTGCCACAGAGCTGAGGGTCCTCCCATACCACTGAGGATCCTCGCACACCATTGAGTCCTCCCACACCACTGAGGGTCCTCCCACACTACTGAGGGTCCTCCCACAGAGCTGAGGGTCCTCTCATACTGCAGATAGTCCTCCTACACTGCTGAGGGTCATCCTGCAGAGCCGAGAGTCCTCCCACAGAGCTGAGGGTCCTCCCACAGAGCTGAGAGTCCTCCCACAGAGCTGAGAGTCCTCCCATAGAGCTGAGGGTCCTCCCACAGAGTTGAGGGTACTCCCCACACTTCTGAGGGTCCTCCCACAGAGTTGAGAGTCCTCCCACAGAGTTGAAGGTCCTTCCACAGAGCTGAGGGTCCCCCTGCAGAGCTGAGGTGTTGGTGGGAACCAGAGCTGGGTTTCCTAACTGCAGGCTCAGGATGCCAACTCGTATTTTATTCTATTTGCAACTTGGGCAATTAGTGACAAAATTAATCTGCGCTTTCTGGAAAAGAATTTGTTTACTATTTAATTTCCTTGGAATAGGCTAGTTTTCAATTTTTTAAATTTGGGGGGTCAGAGAGCACAGCGATGGAGCACTCTTCTGCATGTGGCTGAGTCCAGCTCAATCCCTGGCAACTGGGATCACAAACTGTCTCCAGAGCATCACCAGGAGTGATCCCTGAGTCAGAGCCAGGAGTAAGCCCTGAGCATCTCTGGATGTGGCCCAAAAAACAAAACAAAACAGAACTTTGTCCATTTTATTGTAGGAATTCCAATCACTTCCTGCAAGTATAATTCCTACCAACAATACCTGCACTGGTTTTAGACGTATTTGGCAAGTCCTGGTGGCAGGACTATGACTTTGGCAACAAGAACCACGAAGAGCTAGAACAAGCCCAGCAGCTGATGCTGAGTCTCATGTCTTCAGCAGTGTTGATTTCCAGGGGAATTCTCAGCCGACCCCACACTGCCACCACCAACCCTGCTTGCAGCAGGAACTCTTTCCACTGAAGGGGTGGGGTGCCAGCTTCCTCCCTCTGACCACACTCTCCCTCCCCCGCCTGCATGCCCCTCCTTGCTTCCACCTTGCTGAGTAGCTTTCTGTGGCCGGAACGCTGGGGAGGGTGTTGGTCTGCCATTCCTCAGGACTTCCACGTTCATGTTTGGAAATGTCGTTTTTCTAGCATTTTACAAAAATATTTGTCTATGAAGACTGCAAAAGTTTGTTAAACCTCTTTCTTCATTATAGTTTGAGAAGTCCAGCCCAAAACCATGCTGTGAACGCACCTGGGATTTTGGGGAAGAGCTCTCTGGGCCCCAGCGACCCTAAAAAGTCTGGGCTCTGCATTCATTTTTTCAACACTATGGCTTACAGTTGTTCCTGATGATATGTTAGAGGTTTTCAATATTCCAATCCCCATCCGATGACCTCTTGTATCTCCCTTCACCATTAACTCCAATTTTCCCAACTACCCCTTAAACCTGCCCCCATAGTAGACCTCAATGTATTTAATATTGCTTGTTATCAGTAACAATCACAGCCCAGCTCACGCAGCCACTTTTGGGCCACATGGTTCATCAATAAATGCTCGAGATTAGAGGTGACTACAAGAGTATCCCTCACACACGGCAAAGCCTGGCAAGCTACCCGTGTCATATTTGATATGCCAAATACCAGTAACAATTATAGACCTCATTCCCATGACCTGATGGAATGGTTTAAATCTCTTTATGTTCCTGGAGTGAGCAGATGCCCTTGGGCTACGTTAGCATGTGACAGGATGTATGGAGATGTTACTGGTGCCCGCTGGAGCAAATCGATGAACAATGGGAAGACAAGTGATACAAGTGAAGTTATCAGTAATTTATGAGTCTCTGGATCCGACATACCTGGGCTTGAAATAGACTGCTGTAGGGTGGGACTCTGATGAGCAGCGCTTTTGATCAACTTTTTGCTGGGTGGAACTCTGATGAGCTGTGGAGTCTGGGGCAGAGCTGCTAATGGCTCTCCCTGTGTCCAGCTGATTTTGAGGCACCCAGGAGAGAAGGCAGGTTCTAGCCCTGGACCACCATCCCAGCAGAGCCTCACAATAAGCCAGAGGAACCCCCATACCATGAGGGCCGCTATTTTCCACATCCGACTCCACAGCTCATCAGAGCTCCACCCAGAAGAAAAGCTGATCTTTCTCTGGTTCATCAATAATTGCACAAGATGAGAGCCAACTACAAGAGTATCCCAAACGCACAGCAGAGCCTGGCAAGCTACCCATGTCGTATTTGATATACCATAAACCAGTAACAATTATAGACCTCATTCCCATGACCTGAAGGAATGATCTGAGGCTCTTCGTGTTCCTGAAGTGAGCAGATGCCCTTGGGCTACACTACCATTCGACAGGATGTATGGAGATGTTACTGATTCCCACTTGAGCAAATCGATGAACAACAGGAAGACAAGTAAAATAAGTGATACAAGTGATAGAAGAAAGTTAGTGAAGATTGTTGTATCACTATGGAGTCATTATGTCCTTGCAAAAGAGATTACTAAGGTGTTGGTCCAGGTGAAGCTTCTGTTTGAGGCTGTTAATGGAGTCGGTTGCCCGCTGCACTTCATCCCATCCCATCTGGGGTCTGCACTTGTTCCTCCAGCTCTGGCCAGTTCTGATGCAGCCAGACTTTGAGGGCCCAGCACCAGACTTAGACCGAACCGCCCACCATTCTCAGAGTCCACTCCCTCCTCCTCCTCCTTGGAAGCCATCAGATGCCATTCACTGATGCTGCTTGGCAGGCGGAGCTGACGATGCAAATTCTCAGACCTCGGACTGAAAGAAGGTTGTGAAGCACCATGGCCACCAGCTTAACCCTGGACTCAGCAGGAACATTCGCTATTAGCCAGTGAAAGGACCTAAGCACGGTGGCGCAAACCTTCCTGGTGACATGTAAAGGAATTTGCAATTTTCTAACACACCTCAAACATCTGGGCCATGTTCTCTCCACTTCACCTTCATGCAGGGACGCCAGATGGAAGGCCATGTGACCCAGCCAGAACCAGCCCCCTGTCCTCTTTCCAGTCCACTTCCACAGGAGTTCAAAGAATAAAATACGTAGAACATCTTAGAGACGCAGAGGCTAGACCCTCACCTACAAGCTCCAAGGGCACAGACACCGAATGCGGCTTCAGAAATGCAGGTGCTGGGGGAGCCCAGTGCCTGCGTAAGAGAACCCTGTCGCTGCGTCTCCCGAGTTGTAGGGACAAGCGAAGTGTGGGCTTGGTGCCATGCAATGACAGGCCATAGTCACACCCTCCGCCATCAACAGCACAATGAGTCTCACCCAGGGCGCCTGCATCACCCACCCACAAACAGGCCTCAAGCACACGGCCCGGCTCTCATCAAACAAGGCTGGGCGTCACAGCCTTGACCCCAGGGTCCCTCTGGTTTCCTTCCCCTTTTTGCCTGGAGACTCGAGCAGGTCCACACCAGGTTCAGAAGACGCCGATGCAGACATAAGACAGTCCCTCACGAAAGCAACACCAGCCGCCACCGCCGCCAGCAGCGCTTCTAGATGCTGGGATTGGCAGTGTCGGTCATGATCATCTCTGAGACCTGTAGTGCACGGGACCAGCTTCTGCACGTCTCCACTGTCCTGCACCAGAATCTCTCTTCTGTGTCCATCTGAATCCTAGCAGGGAAGCGTCAGCCTCCTGCCACCCCCTCTGATCTTCTCGTCATTAATTATGAAGCAACTACAAGGTCAGATTAAAAATAGATGGGAGGAAGCCACTGACTTAATTAAAACAATAAAACGTCTTTCCTGTCTCCCGTTTTATACAGAATTGAGCCCTACTCCTTGTCATAATCATGTCTGGGCTACACTGAACATGACTTCATTTTTAAACTTTCCTTCCTTCATTGGGGACCCTGGATTCTGTGGTGGTCAGTATCTCTGCCTGGGCACATCCTAAGGCAGAATCATCTTCTGGACCCCAGTGGGAAGATGTCTAATGCCCCCTAGAATGACAAGGTCTCTTGGTAAGTTCTAAAAGACTCACAAATCTACAAAGCCAGAAAATCAAGCTCTCTCCATCTATACACACACACTCTTCACACACACTCAAACATATACACACACATACATACACACATACACACTCACATACACATAAACACACTCACACACATACATACACACATTCACACATACACCCTTAACACTCACACACACTCAGCTACGCATACATACTCGCATACTCGCATGTACTCATGCACACACTCACATACACACACACTCACATACAGTCACAGACACTCATACACACACAGACTCATACACACACACTTACACACACAGGCAGGGCATGTGCTCACTCACTGAGCCACACCCCAGTCAGTCTATCAGTTTAACCTGAGTGTTTTTTGGGGACACCTGGCTGTGCTGCTCCCGGCTCAGGGATGGCTTCTTGCAGGGCTCAGGACCATGAGGTTCCAGGGAGGAACCTGGGAAGGCACAGCCGGCACTCTGCCCATGAGCCATGTCTCGGACTCTGACCGAGCGCCAGAGCTTCCTGGGAATCAGAGGCTGAGACTTTGCCCCCGCAAGCCCGTCCCTGTGATGTCAGATTCTGCTTCTGAAGCAGCAGGTAGGGACCACATACAGGTCATGGAACAGAACGTGAGGCCGTGGAAAGCATTTTAGAATGGGTCTATGATTTATCATCAATCTAGGTTTGATGCGTATACACATTTTATATACCTTGGGGCACCCACAGTTTTCTTGGGCAGAAAGGGTTGGAGAGTGGGGAAACTTTAAGAAGCCCTTAAACTTTTGTATTTAAGGGTCTGGGGCTGGAGCGATAATACAGTGGATAGGGCGTTTGCCTTGCAGTGACCAACCTGGGTTTGATCCCCAGCACCCTGGGCACTGCTGGGTAAGGTCCCAAAACAGTAAATAAATAAATAAATGCAAGGGTTTAAGGAACTGTGGCAAAACATGCAATCAAAGTGATAAGGGAGGAGAAAGGGGGAATCACATAGACCAACGCCCCGCTTCCTTTCCCGGAAAATCATGGAGAGGATCCAGCTGCCCAGTAATTTAAGTCACCCCCATATAAACTGAATTTCAATGTAATGATTTTCCTTTCTAGTAATGAGCTGGGAATTTCTAGTGGTTCATCTGATTATGTTTTGATTCATTTGCATCCTGCTAGCATTCTCCCCCTCCCCTCACATTCTAAACCCTCTTAGGAGGAAGCCCAGGGGCAGCTGGTGAGAATCAGCAGTGAGAGAGGGTGAGGGGCGCTTGGTCAGACTCTTCCACAGCTGACCTGATCTATAGATAAATTAGCTGCCGTTCCTTGTTTCTCCGAGAAGCAGGCAGGAGGGGCTGGGGAGAGCCAGACACTCACCAGCAAAGCTCAGGGGCAGGGTGGAGCCGCCAGTCCTGCCCAGCTGGGCCAGGCCTCAAGGGGGTTCCAGGGGTTCCGGCAGGGCTGCAAGGAGGTTCACTCTGCAGGTAATGAGATAACGCCGAGCAGTTTGGGTTGTGGCAGACACAAATGCGAGCTGTAAAATCCGGGTCTGTGTGGGAGCACCAGATTCACTCCCCGACACCACACATTCCCACGCAAGCCACTGGGTGTGAAACTCCAGAAACACAGAAACACAGACGAAAGTGCAGACCCAGTATGCTGGATGGAAACGTCGCTCGGGAGTTTGCTTCTGAGAGTAAGTGACGCTTCCAGCACCGAGTGCCCAGGACTCTCCGGGGCCAGCAGGAGCCGACTCCTCATCCTGCACCAATCTGCACCAAGACAGGCCCCTCGTCAAGTCCCCAGTTATTACTGGCCCCGTAATAATCACGCCAGGAGGAGAGACAGGACAGGGAGGCACTCTGCCCGGAATGCTGCTGACCTGGTTCCATGACGGCCCACACAGCCCCCACAACTAAGCACAGAGCCAGGCGTGAGCCCTGAGCACTGCAGGCGTGTGACACAGTATCCCCCGCAGCCCAATTTTGCTGCACTCCATGGACTTGTCACCTCAATCTAGGTCACAAAATGCCACATATGGGCTGTGTGTCCGGAAGCCCATGGGAGCCATTTTGTCCATATCTAGCAAGTGGACCAGCAGGGAGACATAAGGGCCTCTGCCGCACCTTAAAGTGGACGTAGCCACAGAGGTGGGGAGACAGGCAAAACCCCAGGTCCCAGCAGACACACAACTGGTGATTCATTCACGCATTGCCGAATCCTTCCTGTGGTGTCCAGCGTCTGAGAGGAGAAACCAGGTCAGCTGTGGGCAGGCGAACGCTACAGTCCAGCTGAAGTGCCCTGACAAAGTGGCCTATTGACCTCTGGTGTGAACCATTTATGCTACTCCCCAGAGAGAGACAGTTGGGTGGGTCTCACCTTCGCTCTGACACCCACTGAGGACCCCGACTCTATGTCACCGAAACTCTCCAGTCTAAACTCTGTACAGCCAGCTCTGACCCAAGGCCTTCTTCGTATCTTCCAGGCTATTCACAATTGTCTTCTGCGACATGTGTGAGGGCATTTGGTTTTGGCCTCCAGCTCCTGGGCTGAGCCCCAGAATGCCAGGGGCCATGGTGTATCGGGAGAGCTGCCATGTGTGCTGTGATGAAATCCACCCTCCTTGGCCGCAGCCCCGACCAGGGCAAGGACACTTGCTCCTCCCTCAGGCTTCTCCCTTAGCTGGGCACAGGGGCTCCGCCTCCAGGGTCCAGGGCCTGTAGGTGATGCCAACACCTGAAGCTGGCTTCCTCCTTCCCCCACATACTCACCTGCTCAGTGTGGGGCCCTTGGGGAAGACAGCACCTGCTCAGTGTGGGACCCTTGGGGACAGACAGCATCTTCTCAGTGTGGGGCCCTGGGGACAGACAGCACCTGCTCAGTGTGGGACCCTGGGGACGGACAGCATCTTCTCAGTGTGGGGTTCTGGGGGTCCTTCCTGCAGGGACCGCGGGCTGGCATTCTGCCATGGCTGCTCAGGGTTTCTCTTAGCCCCTGGCCTTGCACAAGGAACACACCTGGCCACAGGGACATCCAGAGGTGCAGGGACTCACCCTTCCTGCCCGGCCTCCCATGTGGTCCTAGGCTGCTTCAGAATGATGGGGTGTGCGAGGGCAGAAACCTGCCACCTGGCCGGGCTGAGACGCCTGCAAGGGGCTTGTCTCTGGGTCTCTGTCACTCTCTGGGTCTCTGTCACTCTCTGGGTCTCTGTCACTCTCTGGGTCTCTGTCACTCTCTGGGTCTCTGTCACTCTCTGGGTCTCTGTCGCTCTCTGGGTCTCTGTCGCTCTCTGGGTCTCTGTCACTCTCTGGGTCTCTGTCGCTCTCTGGGTCTCTGTCGCTCTCTGGGTCTCTGTCACTCTCTGGGTCTCTGTCGCCTCTTGGGTCTCTGTCACTCTCTGGGTCTCTGTTGCTCTCTGGGTCTTTGTCTCTTTGTGTCTCTGTCTCCCTATGACTCTGTCTCTGTGTCTCTGTCTCTCCATGTCTATCTCTCCCTATCCCCTCTGCCCTCTCCCCACACTGACCAGCAGTGGCTGAGCCCTGGTATCCACGTTCTTGCATGACCATCTCGAGCCCAGCTCTCCAGTCTGGCATTCTTGGCCCAGAAAGCATCATAAATCCACCCCACAGAGAGCTTGCCCTTTGACATCAACCCTCTCCTCCGTCCCCAGAGTCTTCCCTTAAGCCATAACTCTGATGGACTTCACCCCATTAAAGAGCCCAGTCGGTTAAACAGCTGGAAAGGAGACCACAAGCTCTGGGTGCTGATGCCATGAGTTTCCATGGAAACAAACTCCAGACTGGAATCCACTTGCAGCCCCTGGGCTGACACTCAGGCCTGATCAGCAGGTGGCAGAGAGGGAGGAGGAGAGAAGGGAAGAGGTAGAGAAGGGAGGAGGGGAGAGATGAGGAGGGGGGGAGGGAAGGCAGAGGAGAGGAGGGGAGGAGGAGAAGGGGAGAGAGGAGGAGGGAGAGGAGAGAAGGGGTGAAGGAGGAGAAGGGCAGCGTGGGCCCGCTGGCTACATATCTGAGAACCAGACGAGTTCCCATCACCTGGCCACGTCCCTGCAGCAGCCCTGAGCTGGGAGGGCCTGAGGAGCACCCCCTAGGAAGTATCCCGCCGTGCTCCCGCCCCTGTGCTAGCTCCTTGTTCTTGCTCTCCACGGAAGCCGCTGGAGTCTGTGTCCCCAAAGCAGGGCCCGCAAGTGTTTTCTTTGTAACATCTATTCTCCAGGGCAAGAATCTCGCACCAAGACTCAGCACTGCCTGTGTCTCCCTGCTCCTGCCACTCGGCCGGGCCAGGAGATTCCAGTTTCCCGGGAGCTAAAGCAGCTGCCGAGTCGCCCACAGACGCACTGGCTATTCACGTCCCTACCTGGAGAACCCTCTAATGAGACCCTTTGCCATTTTTTAATTAGATTGTTTGTCTTTTTGTTATCGAGTACAATTCTTATATGACAAACCATTAGCAATTTAGTTGGCTGAAAAGGATAAAGGCTGTTCTTTGGAGCATGTTTACCCACTGGTAATTAGATCCTCCTATAAAGCCATTTTGTGGCTATCGGTAATGGTCACAAGGTCACATTCTCACACAACCCATCATGTGCTATGAAACTGTCTGACAGACATAACCAACTCGAGCTGCAGTGATAGTACAGAGGTATGACGCTAGCCTTGCCATCGGCCCGGTCATTCCTTAGCACCCAGATGGCTCCCCGAGCACCACTAGGAATTGTCCCTGAGCACAGAGCCAGGAGTAAACTCTGAGCACCAAACTAACAATAATAAATAACTAAAAGGCCTAGGACACTTCTATGGAGAAATATCTAACAATTCTGATACATAGTTGGCCATCATCAATCCAACAGTTTGCCAGCAGGATACTGAGTTATAATTTTTTAAGAAACACTTTGAACTATTACAGGCAATAAATGCAGCTGTGACCCGGTAGGACAGAGCGTGTTTCTTATCTTTCTGGTGTGTATTTTATACCCTCAGTTAAAGCAAGAAGATGCTAATGAATGATGCATGACATTTTAAAACCCACACAGATCTATACACTACATACATGTACATTCTATAGCTTGTGTATACACTACACACATCTACATATGCACGCGTGTTATAAGGGGTACACCACTCTGCAGTATGGTTTATTTCTATATGTGTATCCACGCACACCTAACTCCCAACAGTTAGAGATTTCCTGCCCGACTCTGAAGAACACAGACCACTTTCCTCTTTCGCAGTGACGGGTTCCCTCCTGATTCTGTCACAGCCAGCCCTGGGGAAGACGACTTTGCGGTCAGGTTCTGTGCTAAGAGGCTGCATTATGGCTGGCTGCAGTTCAGCCCCACCTTCTTGGGTGTACCCAGCTGTGACCCCATCTGGTCCTGGAGAACAGGAGTCTCCCCAACTGCTGCCAGCCTGAGGCTCTGTGGCAGTTGGCTGGGCAGGAAGAGCCCAGTTTGGGGTCTGGCTGTGCCCCCTGGAAACCATCCTGTTTCATCGCTCGCCCCAGCAGAGGTGACGCACACAGGTGACTCCAGCAGGCCGGCTTCCAGCCTACCTGAAGGGCCTTTTCAGGTGGGAGATTTGCCCTCGCAGCAGAATTAAAGGGCGTCCTGAGCCATATTAACTGAGTCTTTCTGAACATTAACATTGCCCATACTGAGGCGAAGCAACAGCCTAGCAGGGAAGACGTTTGCCTTGACGCAGCCGACACAGGTTTGATCCCCAACATCCCATATGGTCTCTGGAGCACTGCCAGGAGTAATTCCTGAGTGCAGAGCCAGGAGTAACCCCTGAGCATTGCTGGGTGTGACCAAAAAATGAATAAAAAATAGAAAAAAATGTCCATATTTCTTCAAGTTTTCTAATAAGCAATTTACCAAGCCAAGGCAATCAGTCATATCTCCCAGCAGGAAATGGTGATGATTTAGGATCTCTGGGAAATGTTATGTAAAACCCAGAAGCCGAAGCATATTTGACTCCCAAGTCTAAGTCACCTTCTGTAAGTGCCGCTGCTCCTGCTGTTAAATCATGATCCTTGACTCTGCTTCTTCCTTGGAACACCAACGTGCCCTGAGACTGTTCTGTCTTTGAAAACTCAGCAGAGGAGACGAGGAGGGGTGACGGCATGTCCCAGAGGCCCCCACAGTTGCCAGAGCAGCAGGAGAAGTGCGGAGCCATGGGCTGGAGCAAGGCCTGTTCTGACGGCTCTGCCCCGGCCGGGATCTGCAGCCAACGCCCGCCCTGCTGCTTGCCACCGGCTGGTTAGTACCTGGTGCTTTTCCCCCAGTAGTGTCTGTAACTGCATCAGGAGCAGGCCCTTGGGAGCACTAGTGCTCCGAGGGCCCTACGACCCCAGCCGAGCAGCTCCCAGGCAGCAGAGACTTTTCTGTGCAGCAAGTTCTCCACTGCGCACAGGAAGTAGGAGCCGAGGCTGCCTAGTGCAGTGCCCTGGGGGTCCTGGGTGGAGAGGAGGCGGATGCTACCACTTGAGCACCCCACAGAGACCCTGTGGCAGGCACGATCCAACGGAGATGCCTCCCTTCCCTGCAGCTGAGCCTGGCGCTGCTCTGAACTGAACTCAACTTCAAACTCTAACGCTACCATGATTAGTGCCCAAAGCCCTGATCACGCCAAGCCCTTGGTCAAAGGGGGACATTTCCGAGGCTCTCAGGGCAGAGCCTGCAGGCTGGGTTCCCTAGCTATAAGGTGCAGGGTGAGCTTTGCGGCCACATCCAGTGGCACTCTGGGCTCACGCCTGGCTCTGCATTCAGGGATCACCCCTGGGGGGCTGCGAGACGATACTCTGTGCAGGAGCTGTACTGGGTGAGCTACGTGCAGGCGAGCACCCAATCCACTGCGCTCTCTTCTGGCTCTCAACCACCTGTTTTGTCCTTGGATATACCAACATGCCCAAGACACTCTGGTCCCCACCTCGACACACATTGGCGAGAGAACAGGCTCACTGTGCAGGATACATGAGGGCAGAAAGGTCTTGGTGGCTCCCAGCCCCACTCGGGCTGTGCCCACCCGAAGCTTTCTCGGGTGACAGGGAAGTGTTTGCACCATGTGCTCTGTCTACACCACATGCTCTCTTTGTCTACACCATCAAGGGTGTAGATTCAACTGCCGGCCACGCAGGGGAGACGAGCTGTGGCCACAGGGCTCCCTGGTCATGGGGTTCGAGCATTTCTGAAGGTCCAGAACACTCGGTTATTTTCAGGGTGGCACAGGTTAAAGTGGTGTGGGGAGGGCGGGGCACGAGGCTTGGAGCCAACTGGCAGGACGGGGGGGCCACAGGAAGGAAACGAGGAGGGGGCGGGAGCACGCTGGGACGCTCCTGACACTTGCAGGCCCTGGAGCGGGAAGCTGGGGAGCCAGCGCCCCTGCAGGAGGGGCTGACATTGCTCACTGCTCAGTGACTCACAGCCTGGCACCAGTGCTGCCATCCGTGCCCTTCCCGCCCCTAGCAGAGACTCATCAATCTCCTGCAGTCGTCCAGCTCCCCGGAGCAGCCGGCACTGGTGCAGGAACACAGCCAGACGCCAGTGACAGCAGCTGACGGGAACGCCAGGGGCTGGGGGGCGGCTCTGAAAGTCAGCGCGGACATTCTGAGGCCCGGGACAGTGAAGGGCATTGGCTGCTCTCCGCTCAGGGACCGAAGACAATCTCACAAGATGCTGGCGCCTGGCTCGGGAGATCTCACATGCTCTTGCTCGTGCCTCTTGCCTCTTCCACTGGACACAGCTTTCCACATCACCTCCCCTGCTGCATTACCTTCATGCCACATCCCTTCCCCATATATCACCTCCGCTCATATATGGCCTCCCCTCCTATATCACCTTTCCTACATCCATCACCTCCCTTCCTGCATCACCTCCCCTCATATATCACCTGTCTCTCATTCATCACCTCCCCTCATCCATCATCTTCCCTCATTCATCACCTCCCCATTCATCACCTCCCTTCCTGCATCACCTCCCCATATTTTACCTCCCTGATATATCACCTCCCCTCATTCATCACCTGCCCTTATTCATCACCTGCCCTTATTCATCACCTCTCTCATTCATCACCTCCCTTCCTGCTTCACCTCCCCTCATACATAACCTCCCTCATACATCACCTCTCCTCATTCATCACCTCCCTCATTCATCACCTCCCTTCCTGCATCACCTCCCCTCATATACCACCTCCGCTCCTGCATCACCTCCCTGACCGGGCCCTGCTTCTCGCCTCTGAACCCATAGCTAAGCAGCAGAGCAAGCAGGAGTCCTTTTCCCTCCAGAACTAGGGGACAGTCCATGTTTTTCACCCTTGTCATGGGTGATGTCTAGTTCTCTCTACTCACAGGTGCCAATAACAATTTGCCACAGGTGCAAAATCCGACAGTGTCTCTGGGTACCACCGACATCACATGAGCAACAAAACCACCCCTGCTATGAACTCAGGGCGATAGCAGGACAGGCAGGACAGCTGGACTGGTGGAGCCCCAGGGCACAGACTCACAGGATGCTGGCCCCGAGAGGGCACACAGGCACGGCTGAGGCTGACTGGTTCCACAGTCACGGGACACCACGATTCTGTCAGGAAGCAGCTTCTTGTGCCTGTAGCTCCAGCCACCTCCCAGAGCCACGTGAGCTCAGGAGCCTTCTGTGGTGACCAGGCCTTTGCCAGCGGCCTCGCAGCTGCCCGTGCCCAGCACCAGCCCAGGCTTCTGGCATTCTACTCTTTTGTTTTTGCTTTCTGGAGTCCACCCCACAATACTCAGGGGGTTACCCCTGGCTCGGCATTCAGGAACTACTCCTGGCAGTGTTTAGAGGACCATATGGGATGCCAGGGATTGAGCCCAGGTCGGCTGCGTGCAAGGCAAATACCCTCCCTGCTGTAATATCGCTCCAACCCTTCTCTGCTCTTTCTGTCCCCACTTCCTGCAACTGATAGGCACAGTGCCACCACCATGCTGTGGGCCCAGCCTGCGCCTTGCCCACATGAGCACTTAGCTGGGCCCCTCCAGCTGAGTCTTTGGTCACAGACTAGCGGCTCCTTCCTAGGGGATGTTATGGGGGAGAAAAGGAAGGAGGAGACGCAGCCCCAACCTGGGCGCAGAGGCACTGCAGAGCTCACGGAGCACATTCTGGGGAAACTGCAGTTGGCAGAGCCGGCATATGCCTCTGTCCCTCGGAGCTGGGGATGGGACATGAGTCAGCTGGTCCAGACACAGCTTGGACCTTCCAATGACACTCCACTGCATTTCCCAGCCCGGAACAGCCCCTCGGACTGAGTCGAATTTCACTCTGATGACCACACCTGCCCGAGAGCCACGAGATCCCAGCCCTCGACAACTCAAAGGAATCCCCAAAACTGGCCTGCAGGGCCTGGATGGAGGATGAGGAGGGCTCAGCTGCTCTGCACAGGAAGGATTTGGGGATTCTCATGAGGGTCCCCACCCACAACTGCGTGGCCATAGACCAGCTCCCTTGAAGCAGTGGGATCCCAGGGTCCACTCCTATGCTGAGTGTCCACTGATGGAGTTGGCCAGTATGCGTCCTCTCAGACACATCACTGCCCTGAGACACTCTCCGTCGTCAGACCAGAAGGAAACAGTCCCGAGCACCGAGAGTTGGTGCCTACAGAGGCAGCCACAGCCCCGCTGACCTGTCTGTGTGTCCATCTGCTCATCCAGTTTTCAGGGTGAAGCTCCAGCCTTCCCCCATATGGGGGCCAGAAGCACCTGCCCCAGTTGCCATGACCTGCTCCTGCACTGCCCCACCCTCCTCACCTGAGAAACACCTGTGTGGTGCCAGGTGTGTAGTTTCACAAATCACTGGCCATGACCCTTACGGACATTTGTATTACAACAAATATCATAAACGTTGCACGATCCCACATGGGGTAGCGATGCAGAGTTGAACAAGTTGGACACCATAGAAACTGCATCCCAGCTTCAGCGCCCCCTAGTAAAGGCAAAGTGTTCTGTTCCTAAGAGAATTTAATGCTAAGAAATCTTAGTTGTAGGAGTTTAGACCCCCTGGAGCTTGTCACAGCTGGACCGTCACCAACACCAGGTCAAACACCGCTGAGCTGTGGTGGACTCAGCTTGACCCAGAGGGGACAGGTCAAACTCTGGTAGCCCCTTGGTTGGTTTCAATCAGAAAATTCTTCCTAAATGCCATCACGTCCCTCTCCAGAGCGCACACCTAGTCCTGGGCCTGATCCGACACTGGGAATGAGAAGGTTCTCTCCAGGTTCTATGTCGGTCAGGAGACAGATGTCCCAAGGCCACTACATACTGCATCCTAGGGGGCGGACAAGCAGAGGCATCTGCCCAGCCTCCCCCTGGGAACCACAGAGCACATGCCCAGGGGGAATCTGCAAGCGGCAGGTGCTGGAAAAGCTGAGGAGGTGTTTTTTTCCAGGGGGTTCGTGACTAGTCAGCATTTGCCTTGAGTAACGGGAAGGCCAGAAAAGCAAAAACCTGGGCTCTGGGACTCAGTCTTGTTCAGGCCGCAGGTCAGGAATGAGAGCTGAAACCCAGCCTGGCCTCTTGCTTGCCTGCTCACCCTGCAGTGCTCACGTCACAGCAGAGGGGAGTGGCCGCCCTGGGACACAGTGACAAGCTTCTGTTTGGAGGCTGCTTTGTCACTGGCATATATTAATGCGGGAGTGACTATCATGTTTTAATGGGTAGGGCTGAAGTGATAGCACAGCAGGCCAGGCACCTGCCTTGCACACAGCTGATCTTGGTTCCATCCCCAGAACCCCATATAGTCCTCTGAGCACTGCCAGGAGCCATCTCAGTGCAGTCAGGACTGAGGGTGTGGCACAAAAACAAACAACTGTGAGCACCACTAGGTGTGTCACAGGACAAGAGTATATGGTTTGGGACGTGCACAGGCCGTGCCAACAAGAGACTACTCTTTTGAAAAAGGCCTGGTGCTATGAACAGGCTGACAGTGGCCGGCGACTTCCTGACTACAGACCAATGGCATCTGCTGTGTCCAGATGGAGGGACCTCATCCCACCCTTCACCTAGACAGAACTGCCCCACCCTTAGCGGCAACTCCGCTCGCGGCTCCACTCGGGCAGCTCTGCACACTCCGCACAGCTTGGCTCTCACATACACATACACATACACACACAGGTCAGTTTTCAGCTGTGTGGCTGACTAATAGGTTAGGTGTGGAACCAGTCCAGAGGCTCTGAACTCCCTTTAAGACTCTCTTCTAGCTACCTTGAAGCTCTGTCCTTAGGCAAGCTCAGCCAAGCCTTCTCTCTGCTCCTCTGATTCTATCCTGCCAGACTCTCTGCTCCTCCGACTCACTCCTGCCAGCCAGGCTGAGAACCCCCGTCTCAACTCACTCCTCAACTGTTTTTTCCACCTCTTATATCCCCCCATAATTTGGATATCGGCCATCCCCCCTTTTTTTGTTTTTGGGTCATGGGTCATACCTGGCAATGCTCAGGGGGTTACTCCTGACGGTGCTCGGTGAACCATACGGGATGCCAGGGATCGAACCCCAGTCGGGCGCGTGCAAGGCAAACACCTTACCCACTGTGCTATGCTCTGGCCCTCTGGCCATCCTTTAAGAAAAGCCATCCTTTTAAGGGATCTCTTAAAGGAACCCAACACACATACATACACACATACACATGCACACATACACATATACATACACATATGGATACATATATGCACATATATACATATATACACATACATATATACATATACGCACATATAGACACACATACACACATACATATACATATCTATGTACACATATGTACACATACACACACCAGCATTTTGTCTCTGTCTACAGCTTCCTCCTCTGTCATTGCTAGGTGTCTGGTTGGCCTTGAGTCCTTGGTCATTAGTACTAAAGCCGTCAGCATCTTTGCTGGCCAGGATGTGCTGCCGAGGGGAGCTCTCTGGGAGGAGACGCCACATCAATGTAAGACCATGGCTCAGAGCTGCTGAGGGGAGCTTTCTAGGGTGGAGACGCCACGTCACTGTAAGACCATGGTTCAGCCTCAGGAAAGGGGCCTCTTCTGGAATGGCTGGAGTCTCTTACATGCTGGGGATAACGGGAGCCCCTTTCACTGATGCATACCACGTCTCCTGCTTAAAGCCGTGTCAGTGATGGTGACCAAGGGGCCTCCTGGTGCTGTTAACCTGCTCCCCATGGGCTCCTTGCTCACTGGTTTTCTTGAATGAAATGCCTATCCCGTTCTTTGGTCCTTTGTGGTGGGAGTGTGGGCTCATACCCGTCAGTGTTCAGGGGTTTCTCTTGGCTCGGTACTCAGGGATCACACCTGGAGAGCTTGAGGGACCAAATGGGATGCCGGGATCGAACCCCGGTCAGCCCTGTGCAAATCAAGTGCCCTTCCCACTGTACTATGGCTCCAGCCCTGTATAGCCTCCCCTTCTGTCTGATTTTAATCTGGTCTTTGTCTTAATTGTATGAGTTCATACTTTCTGAATACACTTCATCTGAGATTCCTTTGCAAATATTTTCTTTGCATCTCACATTTACCTTGTCATTTGTTTCTTTCTGTTCTTTCAAGGACAAGTGTGTCACTTTGGGACAAAGCTGGATTTATCGATTTCTTTTATGGATCAAAGCGTCCAGAGCGTACCCAGCAGCCCGCGGAGTCAGGGCATCCTCGTGAAGGTGGGTACGTGAGGTCCAGCCCAAAGCTCATGTCTCATGAGCGCGCCAAATTATCCTGGCAAGAAAGTTATTTACCCCCCACAAATCTCCTGGCCTCTTCATGGAAAATTAATTGATCCTGTCTCTTCTCTTTTCTCCCATCCGCTCCACTCCCTTCTCCTCTCCTCTCTTCTCTTCATATCATCAGACCCATGTGCCTTGGGGCACTGCTGTCCTGCCCTCGGCCCTTGCAGCAGACACTTTGTGACAGATGCTTTCTTGGTTGCCACAGAATCAGCTGTGTGGAATTTCTAAGACAGCTATCAGCTCCCTGCCATAAAGGAGATGCCAGTCTCTCAGTCCTGCTTGAAAACAGTCCCGGGCTCACCAGGGTTAACCACCTCCTAGTAAGGTGGCCCAGGAGGGTCCAGCTTGCAGCTCACTTGGCAGGCTTGAGCCCTGTGCTGCCGGTCCAGCATGGACCTGAGCTGATATCCTGAGCACACGCCAAGTAAAGCAACTGAACCCCTTACTGAGCCCCTTACAGAGCAGGTCGGAGCAGGTGCCCGAGGACAGGCAGTGCCCAGAGGGTCAGAGTCCAGCACCCCCAACCTGGCTCTTCCTTGGGCAAAAGAGGCAAAGGCTTGTTTTCTCTGTCCTGAAAAGCAGTACGCTAAGTTTTCTACTTAAAACAGAGATTTCTCTTCTTTGGGGGAAATTAGCATTTAGCAGCAAACAAGTTTCCTGGTCATTGTTTTTAATCAAAATGGTCAGGGAATTGTCTGTGGGGGGCCAAGGGGGGCTACAGATCAGTGGCCAGCAGCGGACCCCCAGGAATCAGCACAACACCCCCTTGGCTAGAAAGTAATGCCAACAGCCCGCCCTCTTCCCTGAAGAATATTGAGTGCCTGCCTCTGGAATAGGTACGGAAGACGGGGTAACCTCAGGGCCGCTCACGGGGTGTTGGGGGAACTCTGTGGTACAGGGGTTGAACCCAGGCTAGCTGCACACTAGATGAGGCCCTTCAGCCTGGTACTGTTTCTCTTGGCCCTGGAACCCGCTTTCCATAAAGCCCAGGAGCTTTCACTGTCTTCTACACCTATGTTCTTCAACTTCCAGTCTTCAGACCCCGCCAGCCCATGGGTGTAGAAAGGATGGGCCCCACCGGGGACAGTATTGGTTCCAAGTCCGTGGGCTGGTTACACTGACAGGGTTGATTCTCATGTAGAGCAAAGAAAGCACCATTTTGCATGGCTGGAGATGTGACAGAGAAGCACTTAGCACTGATAAGGCCCCACACAGGCGAAGCACCTCTCAGCCCCAGGGTCTCAGTCTGAGTCTGAGCTGCCAGACAAATCTACCAAGCCAAGGCAGAGAGAAAGATCTAGATCCTGCCGGCCACAGATGCTGACTCAGACAGCTAGAGGATGGCTCGAGGCTCCTCTACGCTCTCAAGAACGAAAGCATCAGGGAGTAACTATGCCACACTCAGCGCTGGCAGCAGGTAAAGTTTCCCTGAGAAGTGGAGGAGAAAGAAGCTCCTAGCCGGGAGGAACTTGGCTAAGGACTAGGTTAGTATTCAGCCCCGTAGGGTTTTCACAAAGGGAAACGGAGTCTCCATGTGTCCATAGGGCTATTTCAAAGCATTAATGGATCCTGTGGGTCTCGTCCTCTATGAACTTAGGGTCCTGGTTTCTGACCCCACTGTGTGGCTGGCCCCTCCCTTAGTGCTTTGCCTAGTGGAGTTTTCATATTCTCTGGAGCCATCTGCCTCTGAGAGCCTGTGGCTCCTTTCTGGTGAGCGGAATGGGCCATATTCATGCCTTGACTGAGGGTCTTGCTGCAGCTCCCCGGGTCTGATGGGGTCCCACAAATAGCAGGAATGTTCAGAACAAAGGACAGCAACAACTAAAGAGGCGCACTCCGGGCGGCCAAGGCATATCTGTGCTGCTGAGGGTGCTTGCAGAGCACGGAGGCCACTGCGGAGAGCCCTGGCTGGGATAGAGGGAGGATTTCCTGGCTGAGCCGCCCTCCCACTTTCATCCAAGCTTTTCCCAGGACTTGCTGCTGCCTGCTGAGGACCTCACAGGGCCCTAGACAGGAAGACAGCATCAGCTGCCAGGAAGGAGTCTACTCCAGCACCCTGGGAGCGGCCGAGGACACACCAGGATGGCCAGAGCAGCAGGGTAGCACCTCTTCCAGGATGCCCACCTGGATATATGGGAAGGGAGGAGACTGGCACCCTCCTGAGGAACTCCCTACTGATGCACCGGGAGAGGTGTGGGTGTCAACCTTCCTCTTGTTGACCCAGTTTGCCTGAGGAGAGAGAGAGAGAACCGGGCGCTGCAGAAGCCCAATGTCCAGTGGTCATTTTGCAGGGATGGATCTGGAGGATGAAGGCACCCTGGGGCTGAGAGGTGCCTCGCCTGTGTGGGGCCTTATCAGTGCTAAATGCTTCTCTATCACATCTCCAGCCATGCAGGATGAAGGCAGGCCACTGCGAGCTGCTAGCCCAGCTCGGCTCCCAGGGTCTTGTCCACTGTTAATGACTAAAGGCTCTTTGGATTTCTCCCCCTTTCCTAAGAGAAATCACTCCCCTTAGGAGGCCCAGGAGCAGCAGACACAGTCTAAAAAATGAGCTGTTGGCACCTCTTCCATTTCTACTGGGCAAGTTTCAGCATGGGAATGAGATCCAGTCAACACCTAGTTCATTTTCCAGTTGGTCGAACAATGTATTTAAGGAACTTGACTCCTGAGAGATTAGTCGGGCGCCACTGAGCTAGGCGGCAACAGCACCCATGCACCAGGCAGTTTGGCTATTCATTATACGTTACTTTCTTTCTTATTTGTCTCCCAAAGGCCAACTGAAGCGTGAGGGATAATGTATGTGTCCTAAGCCACAGCATTTAATGTCTGATGAAGAAACGCCTGCATTTCAGCTGCCTTCATCAAAGTAGTCGGATCAAAACTAGCCCCATTCCAGCAGGAGCTACCTTTGATGCCTACCCCTGGGCCCAAACAGGGTCCCCACTTAGACATGGTCACATTCACAGGGCTACATTCCTTCCCAAGCCTCTCTGCAGCTGTTGCACCTTTTAAAAATAGCCCTGAGGGCTGAAAATTGAACCCTTGACCCAAAAAGCGCTGTTGCACTTTCATCTCAGATCCCAACTGTCCCTCCCCAGTGGGTAACATCGACTCTTGCAACTATTTGTGCTGACGCTAATCTTAGAGATGAGCGAAATATCGAGGGGGAATATCTGAGCGCTTGCAGATGACCCTGGAACAGCCATGGCCACCGTCCCCACAGTAACACCAATAGTCCCAGTCAGCGCAGGGAGCAAGAACCACACACACACTGGTGGGATTTGCCAAAACTCAGGAATAAGTATGTGAGCTTGTGTGTGTGCATGTGTGTGTGTGTGTGCGTGCCTGTGCATGCATGTGTGAGCATGTGTGCGTGTGTCTGTGTGCCAACAGCTATAAAATCAATGACCTCACCAACTTCACAGGCACAGAGCCAGTTGGTAATTGCCAGGTACAAACTACTTCCAGCAGTAAATACCTCAATAATCAACTAGTCAATTTCTCCTCTCTCTCTCTCTCTCTCTCTCTCTCTCTCTCTCTCTCACACACACACACACACACAGCCTTATCTAGGTACCCTGTCTTTCCCCAGCCTCCCCAGAACCAGGTAGAGCTGGCAATCCTGGTCACGTGGGCTGCCATCTTATCTGCAGGTCATGAGTAGGCACAGGAACTGTTTTGGACTCCCAAGACTTGCAGTTCCCTCTGAAGATGACCACATTGGGCCAGGCAGATAGACAGACTCTCCTGTCCATCATGCTCCACTCCAGATCCGCAGGGGCTTCCCTCCTTCCCTGTCTTCCTCCCTCCCAGGCTTTTCTGTCCCTTCCCTGCTCAGGGCCACACTCTGGGAAGCTGGAGAAAGCAGATCTGTCCCTCGAGGCAGTGACTCAGGTATGACAGCAGCACTCTGCAGTAAAGGTTGGCTGCCAAGACAAGGTCCCCAAAGCAGAGGTTCAAAACAGCACAGCAGTGAGTTGAGACCTGAGGGTGAATGGGGCCCACAGGACCCCCCGACATCAGCTGAATAGGGAGGGGGCGGGCGAGGCCAAGGCATGCACAGGGCTTTAGGGCAGGAAGGAGATTCCGAGGGCACTGGAGAAAGGAGCTGCGGGGCTGAGGATGAGGCAGGGAGTTGGTCGATTTCAGCCGTGGCCCTCACACCACCTGGACTGTCTGTTGTTTTGCAGGTTGAGGGACCCATGGAGGGTCTATCTAGGGCTGACCATACTGAGCTGGCACCACGAGTCGGCAGAACGCTCAGCATGCACTGCTACGTCCAGCGCCCTTCCCACTGACGAGGTAACTGCACTTACCCAGGTCACCACGCCTCAGGCCTCTCTACCTGAGGACCCAAATCCCCACCCCCTGCCCAGGCCCTCCTGCTTCCATGGGTTGGATTTTGTGAAACAACCACCTAGAGGTGCCCCTGCTGCCATCTCCTGCCTCAGTGGGCTGTGCTGAGTGAAATGGCACCAGCTCACTCCCTGTTGTCTCAAAGTGGCTCTTTCTCACGGGGCTCCAGGGTTTCCCCTCCTTCCCCACCCCAGTGGTCAGTAGGGCCTGTTGGGTGACGCCCCTACTGAGCCTTAGGCTCCAGATACACTTAGCTACTCCCTGCCTTTAGGGAATCTCCAGAGCAGACACAATGGGAGCGTGGGCAGAATTGGATTGATTTCATAATTTTATACAACAAAAATATTTTTTATCAAGATTATGAATCTTGCTTGCCCCAGTTCAATACTATTCCTATTCCCATGGGTCCCCACCAGGGACATACATGTAGATATTCCAAGAATACTTGGCCATGTTGGATAAACCAGATGTAATCAGTTCTCCTAGTTCAAAGACATGCCAGTGTGCCTCCAGGCAAACTGACCTGTCTCTGATTCTAAAGGTAATGCCAAAGTAAATTATCTGATGGGTTTGGGACCTTGGTGAAATCTAGAGTCTGGATTCAGCTGGCTATATATTCATGGTAAGAAGTATTAATGCCATTCTCTACAAAGTACATTCTGAACTGCTTTCTGGTTCAGAGATGCAGCCCTCCCCACTCTGCTAGGGAAATTTTATCTCAGGGGAGTCAGCTCTGGCATTGTGAAGCCAAAGGGCACACCTGCAGACTGCATTTCAATACGGTCCTTTACTTGGCTTCATCTCTAGATAACCCAGCCCATGGTGGGCTGGGCTGGAAGTTTTGGGTGGGCTTCTATCTATAAAATAAGCTAGGAGAAAGGAGAAAGGGCTTTTTGACCATTTTGGCTCCCTCTTTGTTCAATGCCCCCTCTCTCCTTCTCTCCGTTCTCTTCCCTGTTAGGCCTTAGCACATGGTAGCATCCATCTCGGCCTATGATTCTAAACCTACATTTAGCCGGGGCCCAGTTAGGAACCTAAAAGTCCAGGGTTTTCCTGTTACTGGATTGTATACCAGAACCTGTGGGAGTAAAGCCTTTTAAAACTGTGCTGGACTCCTGAGTTTTCATCCATTCCCTGCTGGCTTCGGCGGTAGAAGGGAACTCGTTTTCTGGTATTGTTGGGGACCCCAGCAGTTCTCCGACAAGGGCCAGTGGAGGGTTCTTCATCTGCTAATAAATAACGTTGTCCTGGACCTGGCAGTCTGCCATGCTTTCAGCTTAGTGCACCCGAAAGGGGTTCAGCTGGGTCCCGCGGCAGCCCCACCGCCAGCTGTCTGAGCACCCACAGTGCTGTTGCCTCCATTGTCACACCAGAAGACCGTGCTCCCAGGGTGCACAGGGCACCTCACCTCCCCTGATCAGCTACAAGTGCTCCTCTGGGGCTCTTAGATCAAGTACTATAGCAATGCGGACATGAGCTTTTGACTCATATTTCCATGATGGTCAGAGGCACTGAACAAGTTGCCACGTACAGGCTGGCCACTGAATGTTCTGTTTAGAAGTGTCCTCTCAGGATCAGAGAGCTATACGATGGGTCAGGCACTTGCCTTGCACATAACCAAACCATGTTCTATCCCCAGCACCCTATATGGTCCCCCAAGGCCACCAGGAGCAACTTCTGAGCACAGAGTCAAGAGTAAGCTTTGTGTGGCCACAAAGAAAAATGAAAAATGAAAGAAAACAGGTGTCCTTTCAAGTTACTTGGCCATTTTTTATTTTATTTTTTTTCCCTTTTTTTGGGTCACACCCAGCGATGCTCAGGGGTTATATTCCTGGCTCTCTGCTCAGGAACTACTCCGGTGGTGCTCGGGGTGCCAGAGATGGAACCCAGGGCGGCTGCGTGCAAGGAAAAGCGCTCGAACTGCTGTGCTATCGCTCCAATCCCTTAGCCATTTTTTAAATGGATTCTTTGAGTGCTGTTGTTGAGTCCTCCAAGTTCCTCAGATATTTTGAAATTAGGCCCCCTCAGATACTCCATTTGAGGAGTCTTCTGATTCCCTTTGGCCTTGTCATCTTGCCAGCTGTTCCTTTCTGGCACATAAGCTTCTCAGCTGGGTATGTCCCAAATGCTTATCATTATCCCAAGTTTATTATTTTTGTTTTTGAAACTCTGGGTCGCATATACAAAAATTCATTGCCAAGACCAAAGTCAGCACTTTCCTTAGATTCTCTAGTAGCTAGGAGATTGTATTCAGTCAACTTGAGTTTCTTTGTGGGTGCACGGACAAGAAGGGTTCTTCCTTCTTTGTACGGAGACCCAGTTCTGTTGGCAAGTGTTGACCCTCTCCCAGTTTCCTGGGTCCTACAGCTTCGTTAAGTTTGAAATCTGAGATTGTTTCCTTCCACTTTATACTTCTTTCTAAGGATAACTTTGGCTATTTGGGCTCTCAGGCACAGTCGGACAGACCTGCTGGACTCTCAGGCACAGTCAGAGAGACCCGCTGGGCCCTAAGGTACAGATAGACACACCCACTGGGCTCTCAGGCACAGGTGGACAGACCCATTGGGCTGTTGGATAGACCTGATGGGATCTCAGGCACAGATAGACCCACTGAGCTCTCAGGCACAGTTGGAGACCCACTAGGTGCTCAGACACAACCAGACATACCCACTGAGCTCTCAGCATGGTCGGACAGACCCACTGGGCTCTCAGCCACAGTCAGACAAACCTGCTGACACTTTTCTCTGCTGTTCCCTGAGGAAGTCTGTGATGATGAGACATTGGTGAATCTCCGGTGGTGAGGACAGGTCTGCAGGGAGGATGTGGAGGTGTGTGTACCCTACACCAGTCACCGCACAGGCAGCGCGGATTAACTGTTCTGAACAGGTGTTCCTCTGCTTTAAGAGCCGCTGGGACATCAGAAGTTCCTGTGTAGGCGCCTTTCTTCATAGGATTGAGACAAACGTTAAACCAACATTCCCCGTGCTTCCCTTCCTCTTACATTCACGAGCGTTGGGTCTGGTTTTGCCCCAGACCTCCCAAAGGGTCTCCTCTCCCCAGGGCCACCAGGCTGGAGGTTCCAGGAATGATGCTGTAGGCCTGGAATTCGTGCAGTGTGACTGGCACAGGGCTCTCAGCTCACAGCCGCCTTCCAGAGCCTGGGACCATTCTTGGACTTAGGTCTTCGCTTCTCTGGCTCCACACCTGATTCAGCAGGTTTCAAGAACTTTAAGATCCAAGCGCTGGAATTCTGTGGCATCTGGATGTGAACCCACCTTGACCTATTCTTCCTCCTCCCCAGGCACAGGCCCGGCTAAGTTCCTCCACTGTCTTGATGTCTTGGCTCACTGGTGTCCTGGTCCCTGCGGAGGGCCTGGAGGCAGCATTATCCATGGGTCTAGAAGCGCCTGGTTGATTTTCACCTCCTGCTCTCTCTGAGCCTTGGGGAAACCTCCTTTGCTTACAGTGACACCCATGTTCCAGCTGCCTTAGAGCCACTCTGCTGAGACACGGACACCTGGTGGTCTCCTGGGCTCGGGCCTGGCCAAGTTCAGTCGGTGAAGATGGACACAGTGTGAAGGTGTTGGTCTGGGCAGACCCCAGCTCAGTGTGCAGCAACATGAGGGGCTGAAGTGTGGTAGGAGCGGCCGCCAGGCACAGAGCCAGGAGAGTCACTAAGCAGTTTGGGGAGGGGTAGGGATGGTTGTGGTCCTGCCTCCAAATGTCTTTATTTAACCACAGCAAGTGAGACCCAGCTTCTGCTCACAATGGCAGTAACCACTGGTGTTCGGTCAGTAAGAACTGCCTGAACTTGGGCAGTTCTGTGCTACGATCTTCATGCACAGCTCAAACCCCTGAGTTTCTGCTGCTTCATCAGTAAAGCAGATAACCCCCCCCCACCACCACCAAAAGCGCGTGTTGGGACAGATGCTGTCAGGAGGCACCTTGTACCCATGGGGTCAGAGGAAAGCACCCTTGTCCAGCACACACTGCAGACCCCTCGGTCACTCGCAGGGGACCCATGTGCGACTCTCCACAGACTGTGACCTCCTGACTCACCGACTCCTGTACCCGAGCAGAGCCACCACCCGAGGTTCGGACACTTGGACTGTCTGAACAAACCAGGAGAAGCTGGGCTGGACTACTGAGAATTCGTTTAGGAACCAGGAAGGGGGGGGCACCGTGATCTCATGGAGGGTCCTGAGTATTCCCCAGGGAAAGTGGTTGGGGACAGGTGCTGGCATCCCACTCAGCTCTGTCAAAAGTTGCCGTTCCTGTCTCTGCACATGTGTGAGTGCACACGTGTGCATGTATATGTGTGTGCATGTGTGCTGTGTATGATTCCCGATATTTCCTGGGCAGACACTCTCAGGCTCTGAAATGACCCATGACCTTGCATGACACAGACAAGAGGAAACACATCATCAGCTTCTAACCACTGACCACCGCGTGGCATGGGGACTGTTCCACAGGAGCATTGCTCGGGTGGGACCTGGCGGGGATCTGTGAAAGGGAAGCGAGAAGAGCAGCTTGTGGCCATAATGAGATTCTGAATCCACTCTGATGAACCATTAGGGAAGAGCTTATGTTTGAGCCCAGAGCTTCCAGAGAGAAGTTTATCATCATTATCTCCCTCCCCGAGAAGAGCGTGACTCATTTCCCCATATCCATCGCTCATGAGCAACTTCAGAATTAAATACAAAAAGTGAAATTTGTCTAGAATCTGCTTGGACTTAGCCCTCAATGCCAATAGAACAGCACAGGGTGATTTGTTCTGTCATTTCAGGCTGATCGATTTGTATCCCTTCCTAGGGCCTGTGATGGTGAGCACCACAGAAGCCATCTGGGGTCCAGAGACTGCAGGGGCAGGTTCTATTTTTCCTACAGTTCCAAGTGAATTTGGGGCAGAAAAGTGAGAGCAGCAGCCTTAGGGTGCAGAGCTGAAGGTTCAGGTTACGGAGAAGGGGCTGAGGACTGGGCATGGAGCCCTGGGACCCGGGACTCGGAGGACAGAGCCTTCGGACATGTAGATCCGTTCCTTTGGGTCGCAGAGACTGATCCACCGGGTTACAGCCCGAGCCTGCCCTTCCCTGTGCCTTCCGTTCCTCCTCCGCCACACACTCACTAAGGAGCCTGAACTCTGCTTGGCAGACGGAGGCCACTGCTGTCCCCATATCCTGTCCAGCCCTGCAGCCTGACAAACAGGGACCGAGGGTCTCCTGATGCTCCACGAGCCCTAGTGTCATACCCAGGCCAATATCGGAATAGAATCATCTGTTCACGCAAAGCAAACAATGTCACTGTCTCCCAATTAATTCCCTCCAACTTCTATATTTGAGGTTTCATGGAAGGATTTATTAGGTTTTCCTCAACCAGAACAAAGCATGGAGCTGTTTCCAGCCTAAGTCTGAGCAGAGTTACTAGTCAAATCCACTGGTATTTCTGCTTCCGGCCCACTTTTTGCCCTTCCCTAAGAACCCAGCCCTCGGGAGCTGACAAATAAAGATAAATTACCTGTCTGGAACTTCCCCACTAACGAAGCCACTGTAGTCACTTAAATGAAGCTCAAAATCCATATTTTGCTGCATTTGCTGAAATTTCTCCTCTCATTGTCTCCCAACACATGACCCAGAATGACGTCAAACCCAGAGCAGGTGGGAAGGGCGGGCTCATTAGCCGCGACAGCTTGTGGGATTAATGACGTTCCTGGGCCAGGGAAGGGACTGTTCCAGCCCAGAAAAGCCTTTTCTCGCTCTCATGCACAGAAAACTCTTTCTATCAATCACAAAGCATTTATGTAACTTTCCATGGGCTGCAGAAAATCATCCAGGTTCTGGGCAAATGAGATATGCCCCAAGTTATTTTGGGGACAATAGTGGCCGTTGGTGCTATGATGGAAGTTTAGTATATGCATCGCTGATATTAGAATCAATTTCTAGCATGTGCTCTATGGAACACATTTTGTTTATGGGTGGAAAAAAACTTAAGATGTCCACCGTGCACGGGGGGGGGGAACCCCTGCCCAAACTTAGAACTCTCGCTGTGGCCACAGTGGTGGGTGCAGTGATGTGAGCCCCTGCATGGCTGGGCGCCCACCCGTCTGTGCTGTGGATGGACGGAGCCAGACTGACCGGATGCCATCATGTCCATGTGGCCCTGCATTGCTAGGGCATGAAGCAAAAATGATGAGTCTACAGCAGGGTCCTGTATAAATGGGCTCTTGACCCCTGAACTTTATCTAAGGCTCAGGTGCTGGCCCAGCCTGGCCCACCACAGACCAGCTGCTGTAATAAACCTCCCTGTGCTCTGCCATGGTGGGTCTGTGTGCCCGACCCAGCAGTACCCATACAGTCATGGAGAAACTCTTTCCTGGTCATGAGAAGGCTCATCCATTGTGCTTCCGGGGAATGTGGTGCGAGCTGAGCCTCATGCAATGTTCCATCGGAGACGATCACAGAGATCCTCCAGCTGAGACAGCCAGGCTGGGTCCCTGCACTCCGGGCCTAAGGTTCCTCATCTGTGCAATGGGAACAGTGGCCAGAGGAAGTGCCACTGGGACACACACAGGCGGTGGTGACAGGGTGAGAGCGAGTCCTGCTGGGACACACACACACACACACACACACACACACACACACACACACACAAAAAAAAATAGACCAGTGGCCAGCACCACTTCACAGCATGGGCCTTTCTCTGCAGGAGGGACCCAGCCCCCTCTCCTGCTGGTCTGGCATTCCTGGCTGGGGAAGGGGCACTGGCATGGGTCCTGCTGGTGAGTCCTTTCTCTGTCTGGCTTTAATTTTGGGGCTGCACTCGACAGTGTTCCGGGCTCAGGGAGCATCTGCGGTGCTGGGGGTCAAACTTCGGGGGCATACGTGGCTCTGTCCTCTCTGGCAGCGTCTCTCTGGCTCCTGACCCCCTATTTTTGGCCCGGGACACACTATGTGCATTTTCTCGAGCTGCCACACCCCAGCCCCCTCCCATCCCCCTCAGGTGTTAAAGCCACAGGCACGGTGGGAAGCCGCCAGAGAGATGCAGATTTCTGGGGCTCTGGACCAGACCCCCTTGGTGTGTGCCCCTCCCATGCATCCACACCTGCCTTTCCCCCACTGTGTCCCCATTAGGGGCCTGGGAGAGCCCCATCATCTGCTCATGGGGCCCTGCTGGCTGGTGGCTGCCAGTCCTGGACTGCCATACAGGACATGGTCCTTCCCCTCCCCCAACACAGCCCCCCATCAATGCTGAGGTCACAAGTGTCCCAGACCTGCAGTGACCAAGATCCGAGGACTGAGGACCAGGGCACACCTCACAGTGTCCTCTGGACCTCTGAGGGTGCAGGGCACAGGAGTCTGGGGGCTGTTCTGAAGCTCTGACTGCAGCATAACCCAGCCCCTCAGACACTCCCTTCGGGGTGTATCGGGCACGTGCACCTGGTAAGTCGCTTATTGTAGAGATACGGGTGCAGCCTCCCACCACTGCTGGGGCCGAGGCTGCTCTTTGCCCTCAGTGGGATCTTTGAGCATTCATCTGCCTCTGAGCAGAAGTGAAGACTGGAGAGAGGACCCCAAAGGTTCTGTACCTCTTCACCCCCAGTCATGCTGTTGTGGTCATCAAGGGGTTCCCGTAAGTAAGAGAAGAGTCAGGGCCAGATGCCCAGGGCCAGCCTGCTGTCTGGGGAGCTTGTTTACAGATCCAGATTTATGGCCTCCAACCTTGTCCGGGCGTCTTTAGGCCTCTCCTGCATCCATCTGTGTTGCTTAGAGTCCAGCGTGGTGTCCTGCTGTCCAGGACCTGACCCCTGAGGGGGTTGGATGCCTGAAGGGTCTGGGAGCTCCTTCCTCAGCCGCCTGCTGCTCCTGCACTCATGGGGCTGCACCATAGTCAAAGCCCACAGCACTAACTGCCCCTAGTGAGTCCATGAGATGGGCACGGCCATGCGGGGAACATTCTAATGAAGAGAAACGAGGCAAACAAGGCCCAGACGTGCCTCATCACTCACCCAGCAGCTGGCCCTGCCCACATGCCGCAGGGGCCGGTGCCAAGTGTCTGGCTAACACTCTGGAAAGACAGTTTCTAATTAGAGCTGCAGAATCACCGTGTCCCAGGGGTGGGTATCTGTGGGCCCAGCAGTGGGGGCACCCGAAGCATTTCCCGCACACACAGGAGTTTTGGACGAGCCAGGAGAATGGGGCTCCTTGGCAAAGGAGAGGCATGATGAGAGAAAGACCCCCAAAGGGAGCATGGGGGTGAAGGAAGCCCCAAGGGGAGCAGGAGGAGGAAGCCCCCAAGGGGAGCAGGAGGAGGAAGCCCCCAAGGGGAGGGAGGAGGAGAGCCCCCGGAGTGAGGGGCTTGCCGGGCTGTGAAGGGCAGCCACAGTGTGTCGCCTTGAGAGACTTTGTCCAAAGAAATTCTCTGATCTTCATTAGCAGTTTCTGGAGAACTTTCTAAAGTTTACCATGGTCCAGGGCACCTCTGGGTGCCCCACCCTGGAGAAAATGCACCGGAAACAAGCTGCAGGGTCTAGGCGCCCCCTGGGACCTGGCCTGTGTTGAAGACCTGCTACTCTGGAGATTCTTGACTGCAGGGAAGCCCCCCAACCCCCCCACATTCCCACCCCTCAGCCGGCTCCTTCAGCCCCTCTCTGCTTCCTTAAGCCCCTGTGGGGAAGATCAGTCAACAACAGCCACTGATTGTCATCAGGAAATCTTGGGCTTTCCCCTGACAAGACCCTCACACTAAAGCACCATCCAGGTCCCTCATACAGTGGGCAGCCGTCCAGGGTCCTTCACACAGTGGGCAGACATCAGGGACCCAGCACAGTGGGCAGCCATCAGGGTTCCCCACACAGTGGACAGCCAAAATGGTCCCCCCACACAGCAGAGAGCCATCAGGGTCCCCCCACAGCGGGCAGCCAACAGGGTCCCCACACAGCGGGCAGCCAACAGGATCCCCCACACAGCAGAGAGCCATCAGGGTCCCCCACAGCGGGCAGCCAACAGGATCCCCCACACAGCAGAGAGCCATCAGGGTCCCCACACAGCAGAGAGCCATCAGGGTCCCCCGACAGCGGGCAGCCATCCTCATCCCTGCCTTCACCCTGTGCTCCACTCCCAGCTAATGTCACCATCCGTCCTTCCATCCTTCCGTGGCAGGGAGGAAGCCCAGGGCATAGTGGCCAGCAGAGCAATATCGAGAGACACGATCACCGTCCTCAGGATTTGGCCACATGAGAAACACAAGGTGTTTCTGATAGTTAATGAGAGACAGCGCCTGATGCAGTACATTGAAGCCCGGCCAGCAAACAGGAGGTGACGGAGTCCAACACTAGGACAAACACGGCTCGAGGAGAACACAAGCGGTGCCAGGAGGAAGGGCTCGGAGGCGCCCACCAATGCCTCTGGCCCTGCTATCTCTGGTTTTGCCACCTGCCTGGCATTTATTGCACTGGCAGTTGCGTCTGGGTCCTAATGGTGGCACCTTTTCCAAACATGTCATTCAGAAACAGAGCCCCAGAGACCCCAGCCCAGCCTTCCAGCTCGCAACGGTTCTCTTTCCCTCTCCAAGTTCTCACAAGTGCCTCAAAAATCAATCTCTGAGATAAAAACACCATTTATATGAGAGCAACTCCCCGACCTGATCTCATCTCTCAGCTTGGGGCTTCTGTAACCAACTCCTGCATCCTCTTTGCTGGAATGTTCCAGAGTGTCTCCTGCATGTGCCCAACCTGAACATCCCACCACCTGCTTTGTGCTTCTCTGGCTATATAAAAGATCACCCTCAAAATACAATGAATTAAAATAGATTTATTTTGTCTTTCTTGTGACCCTAAGCATTTTCTGGAAGATTCTCCTGCTTCCTGGAGAAACGGGCTGCTGACAGGCCTGAAGGTGAGGTGCCCAGTGGCAGGGAGACCTGAGAGGACTGGCTGGTGACACTGTGGCATTTGAGACCCCCATTACCCTCCCTCAAAGAGCAGCACCATGTCACTCCTGAAGCTTCTGCAAGACGGTGTCTGAGTTCCAACAAGGAACATTCCAGAAGATGAAGGCTGTGGCTGATGACTCCATCTGGGTCTGAGGCAGCTGACCACTCCATCTGGGTCTGAGGCAGCTGACCACTCACCAGGGTCTAAGGCTGCTGACCACTCCACCAGGGTCTAAGGCTGCTGACCACTCCATCAGGGTCTAAAGCTGCTGAGCATTCTGTCTAGATCTGGTCTAAGAAGCCCCAGAGCAGTCAGGCTCACACTTGTGCAGACAGAGCTCAGTGCTAGCCTGGACGCAGGCACTGGGGAACCAGTACCATGTTCTCCACGGGGTCAGGGACCCCACACAGAGGGTGCAGGAAATGCCCTCACAGGTGGCACTGGGGACAGTACTTGCCAAGTGCTAGCTGTAATTTCCTCCTCCAGCCCCTCATCCACAAGGTGGGTGACCCCACCCATGCCACATACCTAGACATTGCCTGACTCTGACTCCTAGAGACTCCCAGCACTGCCCAGGCTGTGTCTCACCGAGACCCCCAGCACTGCCCAGGCTGTGTCTCACTGAGACCCCCAGCACTGCCCAGGCTGTGTCTCACTGAGACCCCCCCCAACACTGCCCAGGCTGTGTCTCACTGAGAACCCCCCAGCACTGCCAGGCTGTGTCTCACTGAGACCCCCCCAACACTGCCCCAGGCTGTGTCTCACCGAGATCCCCACAGCACTGCCCAGGCTGTGTCTCACTGAGACCCCCCAGCACTGCCCAGGCTGTGTCTCACCGGGATCCTCCAGCACTGCTGGAGCTTCAGAACTTGTCCCTATGCAGGGAAACTGCCCTCACAGATCTTCAGGTGAAAGCAGGCCGGGACTGCTCCAGGGAAACAAATCTTGCCAGCTGCTGGATGCTGCTTCTTTCGAGAATACTAAACTCACGTCTTTGCTTGCTTTGTTTGCTCCTGGAGTCACACCTACTTCGTCTCATTCTTGGCTGCACTCAGGGATCACTCCTGGTGGTGCTTTGGTGACCCTGTGGGATGCCGGGATCAAACCTGGGTGGGCTGTGTGCATGTAAGCACTTTCTCTATTATCCTATCCACCGACCCCTAAGCTCAGTTCCTAACCCCATCTGCCTCATTAGCTTTACCATGAATCAGACTGTGCCTGGGATGAGACACGCAGGCAGAGTGGACAGTATCCAGAGTGATGAGGAGGACAGCAGGCACAAGGGGCCTGGCCAGCTGGACGTGGCTTCCTAGAACAATAGGTGACAAGCCAAAACTTAGATCCAAACAAGAGATGAATGAAATTGTGCCTGGGCTCTGTCATCTGTGCATAAAAGTGAAAGGGTCAATAGCCAAGTCACTGATGAGGCCTCATGGAATAGTCAGACCATGCCATTGAATCAGAGCGAGAAGCATCAGAGGTCTGAGTGACACCCAGAGCTGAGGAAGGTCAGGTTGGGGGTGGCCCCAGGACATAGCAGACAGGGTCCTCTCAAGTCAGTGTAGGACAGGTAAGGGGCAGTGGTCATCTTGAGTACAGCAAGGGGACAGTGACTGTCTCTGAAGCAGGCTGGTGATAGACGTGAAGGGGGTTAGTAACAGTGTGCTTGGGACCAGGGCTGCAGAAAGTACCACTGAAGCACACAGCTAGCACTTACATGCAAATTCTGTTATTTTTGCAAATGTCCAATAAAAAAAATTAAAGTGAGTTTTATTTAACGATGAGGTCAGGTAGAATGACAAATGGCGACTATTTGAGTTTCTCTCAGGCAGGCAACTTTTAGTTGAATAAATATAAAAAGAAATCAATGCACACGGCACAAAGCGAGCAGGAAGAGCACCAGGACCTGCGTCAGCAGTAATGAAGGCTCCCTGCAGCGTCCCAGGCAGCTCTGTGCATCAAGAGCCAGGCTGGGGAGGCCAGGCCTGCTTCCAGCAAGTTCTAAGCTGTCAAAACGCCCCCCCCCCCCGCCCCAGGTAGACAGTGATTGCAAACGGCGGGCAGGTTGGAGCAGAGACTCAGGCCAGGCCCTGCTCCCTGCTGTTCCGCCCGCTCTGGGAGTTCTGGGAATCCTCCGTCCTTGAAACCCCAAGGCACAATATTCATCCCACGATGCTCCATCAGTGCCTCCATGGGAAATCATCACCTGGAAGCTCAGGAAGAAAAGTTGACAGAGAGATTTGGGGACACTCTGGGGTCCCTTAAAAATCAACCACTCAGAACGTGAGGAGCTTAGGAATCACTGGTCCCACTAGGACACACTAAAAAAAATCTGAGCAAACTGTAGCTCAGATCTGATCCAGAAACAGATTTGCCTCGATGGTTTCATCTGGTACCAAATTTTACTACTTTATTTTTTTGATGCACTAAGTGGTATTTTAATCAATTTTAAGTTTCATGATGTTGAAAAATGGAGGTGGCAATTTGAAGAATTTTTTGGAGTGGATCCATATAATGTATTTATGGTAAGATTGAGAGGAGAGAGACAGTTCTAGTAACAGGGTATTTCTTTTTTATACACTTTCAGTATTTTCCCAAGTTTTATTTTAGGCACTATGATTCCCCTTCCTTCCTTCCTTCCTTCCTTCCTTCCTTCCTTCCTTCCTTCCTTCCTTCCTTCCTCCCTCCCTCCTCCCCTCCCTCCCTCCCTCCCTCCTTGTCTTTTCCTTTTTCCTTCCTTCCTTCCTTCCTTCCTTCCTTCCTTCCTTCCTTCCTTCCTTCCTTCCTTCCTTCCTTCCTTCCTTCCTTCCTTCCTTCCTTCTTCTTCCTCCCTCCCTCCCTCCTCCGTCCCTCCTTGTCTTTTCCTTTTTCCTTCCTTCCTTCCTTCCTTCCTTCCTTCCTTCCTTGCTTCCTTCCTTCCTTCCTTCCTTCCTTCCTTCCTTCCTTCCTTCCTTCCTTCCTTTCTTCTTTTCTCTCTCTTTCTTTCTGTCTTTCTCTCTTTCCCTCTTTCTTTTTTTTCCTTTTTATTTTTTTATTATTTTTTTTTCCCAAATATTATTACACCATTTTAGACATACAATTGCAAGATGCTCATGTAGAGTTTTGGTTCTACAGTGTTCCAACACCCATCCCTCCACCCAAACCCATCTCCCATCACCAATGTCCCCACCTCCCCCCCCCCTTCCCACACCTCAACTACTTGGCGGGTTCTGTATGTCTTTTCTCTCCTCTCTATCTCTCCCTCCTGCCAAACTTTCCTGCACATCATAGAATGCAGTGCATTAAAGGACATTACTGTTTCCACTATTTTGATGGACCGCGCGGCCGCTTGCGGCCGTGGAGACCTGGGCTCGAACTGGTTTTGCTCTGTTAATCTGGTCGTGAGGTAGTATCCCAGCGTCTGGACAGCGAAGGTGGTGGCTAGCGTGGTGGGCGAGTCTCATCTGGCTGCTTTCAGGACCCCCCAGAGGTGATGGGCCCACTCCCAAAATCCATCTGTCCTCCTGGGAGCCCCATGGTCAGCTTAGCCTGGGGAAAGCAGAGTTCCAGCTTCCCTAGCCACATCCAAGGCCCCGCATGCTATGGCTGGTCGCCCCAGGGCAGCTCCAAGGCGGGGCCACCAGGCTTGACAAAATGGAGGGGGAATGGCCGACCCCTGACTCCATCTGACAAATTCCCAGTGATTCCTGCTTCTGGGAGCTGCCTACCTGGGCTCGAACTGGTTTTGCTCTGTTAATCTGGTCGTGAGGTAGTATCCCAGCGTCCGGACTGCAAAGGTGGTGGCTAGTGTGGTGGGCGAGTCTCATCCAGCTGCTTCTGGGACCCCCAGAGAGAGTGATGGGCCCACTCCCAAAACCAACCTGTCCTCTTGGGAGCCCCATGGTCAGCTTAGCCTGGGGAAAGCGGAGTTCCAGCTTCCCCAGTCGTGTCCGAGGCCCTGCATGCTATGGCTGGTCGCCCCAGGGCAGCTCCTGGGCAGGGCCATCAGGCTCAACAAAATGGAGGGGGGAATGGCCAACCCCTGACTCCATCTGACGAATTCCCAGTGATTCCCACTTCTGGCAGCCTACCTGGGCTTGAACTGGTTTTGCTCTGTTAAGCTCAAATTTTACTACTTTAAACATTGGAATTCTCCAAACAGTGTTGGGGAGGGGGCTCAGTTTCTCTTGACAGTGTAAAGACGGGGACAGCCTGGGTCCTTGCTCCTGACCGCGAACATGCTCTGGGGCTGAAAGCTGGTCCCTGGCAGGTGGGAGTGGCCATGAGGGGCAGGTCCCAGGATTGCCCCCTCCTGCACTGCGTGTCTCACTGGCCTGGTCTCCCAGCTGAGTTCAGATTCACTTTTTATTAGTGAAACAAAGAGCCTGTGGCACTGGGGGTGTCTGGTCACAGGGACAGCACCATACCCAGCATTCTTTGGAGACAGACGCCTGCACTCCTCAGAATCCAACCAATCCCCAAGCCCAAAGCGTTCAGCCCATCATTTCCTCAGAGCAAGCACTACTCTGTCACCTGTTTTAAAGTGTGTCTACACAAGCAACTGTCCAATGTTTCCTCAGAGCAAGCACTTCTCCTCCACCTGACTTACAGGTGTGTCTACACATGCAACTGTCAGACGATTACTCACAGCAAGCACCACTCCTTCCCTGCCGCACAGTGCTTCAGTAGTGTAGCTACAGCCTACAGTTGGACAGACAAGCTCCTTGGCTAACCACTAAGTCTCCACATAACAGGTATCTGAGCCAATACCCAACTTGACAATATCAGTGTGTCAGTGTCCAGTGAACTCAGAAACTGAACCCCAGAGGAAGAGAGGTGGACATTCCATTAGTCAACAAAAAATTCATGATGCTAAGACAAAATGATTTGGTCAAGACTTGGTTGGAGTGTGACGCAAACAGTCTGGTCTATTTCTTGGTCTGTCCCGAGAGTGGTGCAGTCATGGAGAAGTCAAGTTTTTTTGTGTCTAACATACTAACATACTAGATGGGAAGTATGTTTCTCAATCCGGCCCAGGTATGCTGGTCCAGAGACTCTTAGACATGGGGCAGAGCGGTTCCTTGCTCTCCCTGTGCCCAGCCGTTCATGAGGCAGTCGGGAGGCATGGTGGGTTCTAGCCTTGGCCCACCACCCCGGCAGAACCTCACAACAAGCCAGATGACCCCCACCCACTCCATGGGCGCCGCCATTTTCCACATCCGACCTCCCTCTCATCAGAACTCCACCCAGCCGACCAGCCCATCACAGCCCGGATCATCGACACCCACCCCTGCAGCAGTTTCTTTCTCAATCCGGCCCAGGTATGCTGGTCCAGAGACTCTTAGACATGGGGCAGAGCGGTTCCTTGTTCTCCCTGTGCCCAGCCGTTCATGAGGCAGTCAGGAGGCATGGTGGGTTCTAGCCTTGGCCCACCACCCCGGCAGAACCTCACAACAAGCCAGATGACCCCCCACCCACTCCATGGGCGCCGCCATTTTCCACATCCGACTTCCCTCTCTTCAGAACTCCACCCAGCCGACCAGCCCATCACAGCCTGGCTTGCAAGCGGCCGTGCGGTTCATCAATAAATGCTTTATTTGGAGGTGTTTAAAGAATATACCTCCCGCACGGCAAGCCTAGCAAGCTGCTCGTGTTGTATTTGACATGCCAAATGCCAGTAACAATTATATTAGGTCATTCCCATGACCTAATATAATGGTTTGAGGCTCTTTATGTTCCTGTAGCAAGCCGATGCCCTTTGCTCTACTGGCATGAGACAGGACATATGGAGATATTACTGGTGCCCGCTCTAGCAAATAGATGATTAACGGGAAGATCATGATCGTGATCGTGATACTAGATGGGACAAGATGTGGCCTGCCATTCTTCATTTGGGCAAAATTCTAACAATTTTAGCACCTGAAGTGTTGCTTATCAGTACAATCTATGGACTTATTCACTTCCTTGCTGGATTTATGCTTTAATACCAACCTCTCCCGAATTTACTGTGTGCGGGAAGCTTAAATAAGCTGTAGCTCTCTGGCTTCAGTTGGACTGTGATAAACGCTGACAGCACTCCAAGCTGACTCATGTAATGGGGTAATGATGGTGCCAACACACTGCTCCTGCTTCATGGGGATGTCACAGGGATGGGAATATCGGTGTCTCTGTCTACTGTTCTAACAAGCTAGATCACACTGGGGTTGGCAACAAGCACAGAAACCCAAATTACCACATTCTTTCCAACAAGTTTATCACACACAGGGTTCACTTTTGATCGCGGTCTCTCTTCAGATCTGAAATGCTGCCAGATCATTTGTGGTGTCTTTGTCACCTTGCTTGAGGACAGGAAAGCAGAGGCCTGCATCAAAGCTACTTAGCAGGAGTATTTATGTGGGCCCTGGGAGTCTGGGCTCATTATGTTTTCTTACACATAGATGCTGAGAGACGGAAACTGGCCTAGGGTCACTCATGTCAGCATTTTATGAGGTTTTTAATACCCAGACAGCAGCTTGGAGTCAGTTCTCCTCGCTTCTCCTTCCTAGAGCCAAACACAATGATCTTCTTGGTGCTTGCCAGGCCCAGAGAATTCTCAGAGTAAAGTTACTTGTGAAAAGGGGGTGTTCTGAGAGGCTGGTCATCTGGTGGGGGTCCCTCGACTTCAGGGCACTGTCCAGCAACAGCAGTTCAACCTTGAATGTTCTTTTTCTTTTTGAATTTTATTATATCACCATCCCAATACATCAACCTTGAATGTTCTTTTTCTTTTGAATTTTATTATATCACCATCCCAATACATCAAGAGCCTTCGTGAGCTGTATTACGGATTCACCACCAGGATCTCACCATTCTACAAAGAAGTGATCATTAATGTGAAAAGAGGGGTTCGACAGGGTGATACCATTTCACCAAAACTCTTCAGCGCCACCCTCGAGAACATCATGCAACAATTAGAATGGGAAGGAATGGGAGTGAAGATAGATGGTCAGCAACTACACCACCTCCGCTTTGCTGATGACATCGTTCTAATAACACCAAACATTAGCCAAGCGGCAGAAATGCTGGCTGACTTTGACCGAGAATGTGGAAAGATAGGTCTACAGAATCTAAAGAAAACTATGTTCATGAAGAATGAACTAGTTCCAGAGGCCCCATTCACTCTCAATGGAATAAACATCTCTGAATGCAGCAGTTATGTACCTAGGTCGAGACATCAACATGATGAACGACCTAAAACCTGAGCTGCACAGGAGGAAGAGAGCGGCATGGAATGCCTTCAAAGGCATCGAAGAAATAGCTAAAAGGACAAAGAACCTCCGGCTCCGGGCACATCTCTTTGACTCCACCATTCTCCCTGCATTAACATACGCCTCAGAGACCTGGGCCCTATGAAAGCAGGATGAGAATGCTATTCGGTCTCCCAGAGAGGAATCGAAAGAGCTATGCTTGGAATAACAAGCCTCACTCAAGTGAGAGAAGGAATCGGAGTTCTGACTTCCGTCGCTATTCCAGAATCAGGGATGCTGTCTCGTTTGCCAAGGCATCGAAAATCAGATGGGCTGGACATGTAATGCGATTTGGAGACAACCGCTGGACTAGAGCCGTTACCGACTGGATCCCATGGGATATCAAAAGATCACGTGGCCGCCACCTACAAGATGGTCAGACTTCCTTGTAAAGACCCCTGAAGGAACGGTTTGAGGCTCTTCATATTCCTGAATCAACCAGATGCCATTGGGCTACATTGGCATGTGATAGGGTCCAATGGAAATGTTACTGGTGCCCGCTCGAGCAAATCGATGAATAACGGGATTCAAGTGATCAAGTGACCATGAGATATACAATTACAAAGCTGATCAATGGTTGGGTCTCAGCCACACAGTGTTCCAGCATCACCTAACCACCACACTTCAAATATTCCCAAATTCCGTCCCCAGCCTGCCTCTAGAGTAGACCTATTTCTTTTGTTTGCTTGCTTTTGTTTTTTCTCTCATTCTTTCTTTTCTTTCTTATCTTCTTCCTACCTGTCTCTCTTTCTCCCTTCTCTTACACATTGTGGCTTACAATAATACATTTAGGGGTTATCATGTATATTTCTTTGCCTATGATCAATACTCAGTTCTAGTCTAGAGATACCATTTCCAACAATTGTTAGACTGTGCCCAACCTCTGACCTCCACACACTCATGTTATATTCAAACCATTGATAAGTTCTCCTGGTCTATGTATTGCCTGGCCTTGGATATTCACTTGTATCACTTGTCTTCCGTTGATCATTGATTTGCTCAAGCGAGTGCCAGTAACGTCTCCATTCGCTGGGGATGAAGTAGTATCTGTACCAATGGATATTCTACAGCCAGGTAAATATTTCTCCAAATTTTCACAAGATTCTCAGTTTTTACTTCATAGTTATTTTGTATATTCGCCTTTAGACTTATTAGAGCGCCTCACATGCTTGCTTGGAGGCAAATAGCATTTCTCTTGTCTAATTACTTAGAGATCCACCATCACTTGATCACTTGAGACAGCGCCCTTGATTCTGGAATAGCGACGGAGGTCAGAACTCCGATTCCTTCTCTCACTTGAGTGAGACGTGATATTCCAAGCATAGCTCTTTCGATGCCTCTCTGGGAGACCGAATAGCATTCTCATCCTGCTTTCGTGGGGGCCCAGGTCTCTGAGGTGTATGTTAATGCAGGGAGAATGGTGGAGTCGAAGAGATGTGCCCGGAGCCGGAGGTTCTTTGTCCTTTTTAGCTATTTCTTCGATGTTTTGAAGGCATTCCATGCCGCTCTCTTCCTCCTGCGCAGCTCAGGTTTTAGGTCGTTCATCATGTTGACTTCTCTCTGCAGAGATCCACCATGGCCAGGTAAATATACTGGTAAGATCTAGCTAGTCCCATGATGATTGTGAAAGCATGAGAGAAAATATTTATACCAGCTAACATAGAATTTTCAATAAATGCACAAGATGAGAGTCTACTACTGAGAGTATATCACCCACACGGCAGAGCCTGGCAAGCTACCCGTGTCATATTTGATATGCCAAAAAACAGTAACAATTACAGACCTCATTCCCATGACCTGAAGGAATGGTCTGAAGTTCTTCGTGTTTCTGGAATGAGCAGATGCCCTTGCACACAACATGACATATAGAGATGTTACTGGTGCCTGTTTGAGCAAATTGATGAACAATGGGAAGACAAGTGACAAGTGAACATAGAATACATGGTAAGATATACTGCTACATAGAGTCACAAATTCAAACTGTTTTCCGCCTACTATCTACAAAGTGGCCTGCAGGAGGCAACTCCAGGCAAGATGCAGAGGCCCTAGGCAACAGTGTACTGCAACTATGCTGATTGATTTGCTAATGTTAAACCATCCTTGCATTCCCGAAATGAATCCTACTTGGTCATGATGTATGATCTTTTTGATGAGTCTCTGGATTCTGTTTGTTAGTATTTTGTTGAAGATCTTTGCCTCTATGTTCATCAGGGATATTAGCGTAATTTTTTGTGTGATATCCTTGTCCTTGAATGTTCTTTAAATCATGCCATAGGTTTCAGTGCTGCTAATTTGTTCACAACACAGAACTGCTTGAGAAATGGGTTTCAGACATTTGCCTTCTGTTAACCATGTTCCAGTAGCACTTGATGTCCCGTGGAAACCATTCCCTCATCCATGCATCTCCTGCTACGTTCCTAGCTGAAAGTTAATTTTGATGCTTCTGTGACATTCTTCATTTTGAAATAAACTGCACTCAAGCCAGACACAGCTCTCAGCTAGACGGTACCAGTACCAGCCACATGGGCCTTACACCCACAAGGCACTCCCAGGCTGGACTAATGGGGGAGAGCAGAACACTCTCACCTCTGTGCTCATCTTATTATCAAAGAAACAGACTCAGCAATCAGCTGGCAGAACCAGGACACTAAATGATTGCAGTTTGGAGGAAAAGCAGTTAAGTTTGGCTGGAAGAGGAGAAGAGAGAGGAGTTGTCTCAGAGACAGGCAAAAGGCCCTCCTAAAGGTATGGGGGTTGAAGAGCTGAGACATGCAGCCAAGAGAATCCCGTGAACTCCCTCACATGCCACTGCGCCCTTGCCTCCAGGCAAGGATGGGAATACGGGATAGGAGAACCGGGATGGGCCATGTAGCTCAGAAAGCTGGGAATCACTCCTGCTGGCACCACTCAAGTTTATCTCCTTAGCTGGTGGCCCCAGGCCCACTTGGATCTGTGGCTTCTGCCTTCTCCAATGTGACAGAGGCGTCCTCCATGCCTGGGCAGACACCTAAGCTCCATGTTCCCAGGGCACCCCTGACTCAGTCTGACAGTATCAGTATGGACACTGATAGCCTCATTAGTCCACACTCGTTCCTGCGGTGCCAGATAAACCCTAAGCCATGACCTTACCCAAGCCCACTTTTCCAACCCTCTCTCGTCCCTGCTAAGGGGGCTCCAATCTCATTGCAGAAGAGGCTGGTCTCCTGCCCCTGTGCCCCAGTCCTTTGAAGATATTGATGTAGTCCTCCCTCTATGGAAACCTTCCTGCACTCCCACCCCCACTCAGGGGACCAGCATGAAGACAGTTCAGTTCAATCTCCCGGATTGTCTGTAAAACCGTCATGTTATATCCACATGCCCTGAACCTGGCCATAAAGTGAAGAAGAAATTTTGGAACCATGATAGAAGTGGAGTATGCGTGTGCCGGCATTTTACAATGACAGAAGGGCAGTGTGTGCACCAGCATGTTACGGTGACAGAAGTGCAGTGTGTGTGCCAGCATGTTGTGGTGACAGAAGTGCAGTGTGTCTGCCGGCATGTTACAGTGACAGAAGTGCAGTGTGTGCACCAGCATGTTACGGTGACAGAAGGGCAATGTGGTGCGCCAGCATGTCACAGTGATGGAAGTGCAGTGTGTGCACCAGCGTGTTACAGTGACAGAAGTGCAGTGTGTACACCAGCATGTTACGGTGACAGAAGGGCAGTGTGTGCGCCAGCATGTCACAGTGATGGAAGTGCAGTGTGTGCGCCAGCATGTCACGGTGACAGAAGTGCAGTGTGTGCGCCAGCATGTTACGGTGACAGAAGTGCAGTGTGTGCGCCAGCATGTCACGGTGACAGAAGTGCAGTGTATGCGCCGGCATGTCACAGCGACGGAAGTGCAGTGTGTGTGCCGGCATGTCACAGTGACAGAAGTGCAGTGTGTGTGCCGGTATGTCACAGTGACAGAAGTGCAGTGTGTGGCTGGCATGTCACAGTGACAGAAGTGCAGTGTGTGTGCCAGCATGTCACAGTGACAGAAGTGCAGTGTGTGCGCCCGGCATGTCACGGTGACAGAAGAGCAGTGTGTGCACCGGCATTTCACGGTGACAGAAGTGCAGTGTGTGCGCCGGCATGTCACAGTGACGGAAGTGCAGTGTGTGCGCTGGTATGTTACAGTGACAGAAGTGCAGTGTGTGCACCGGCATGTCACGGTGACAGAAGTGCAGTGAGTGTGCCGGCATGTCACAGTGACAGAAGTGCAGTGTGTGCGCGGCATGTTACAGTGACAGAAGTGCAGTGTGTGCGCTGGCATGTCACGGTGACAGAAGTGCAGTGTGTGCGCCGGCATGTCACAGTGACAGAAGTGCAATGTGGTGCACCGCATGTCACGGTGACAGAAGTGCAGTGTGTGCACCGGCATGTTACGGTGACAGAAGTGCAGTGTGTGTGCTGGCATGTCACGGTGACAGAAAGTGCAATGTGTGTGCACCGGCATGTCACAGTGACAGAAGTGCAGTGTGTGCGCCAGCATGTCACGGTGACAGAAGTGCAGTGTGTGCGCTGACATGTTACGGTGACAGAAGTGCAGTGTGTGCACCGGCATGTCATGGTGACAGAAGTGCAGTGTGTGGTGCCGGCATGTCACAGTGACGGAAGTGCAGTGTGGGGCCGGCATGTTACAGTGATAGAAGTGCAGTGTGTGCACCGGCATGTCACGGTGACAGAAGTGCAGTGTGTGCGCCGGCATGTCACAATGACAGAAGTGCAGTGTGGTGCCGGCATGTCAAGTGACAGAAGTGCAGTGTGTGGGCCGGCATGTCACAGTGATGGAAGTGCAGTGTGTGTGCCGGCATGTCACAGTGACAGAAGTGCAGTGTGTGTGCCGGCATGTCACAATGACAGAAGTGCAGTGTGTGCGCCGGCATGTTACAGTGACAGAAGTGCAGTGTGTGTGCCGCATGTCACAGTGATGGAAGTGCAGTGTGTGCGCTGGCATGTCACAGTGACAGAAGTGCGGTGTGTGTGCCGGCATGTCACAGTGACGGAAGTGCAGTGTGTGCGCTGGCATGTCACAGTGACAGAAGTGCCGTGTGTGTGCGCATGTCACAGTGATGGAAGTGCAGTGTGTGCGCTGGCATGTCACAGTGACAGAAGTGCCGTGTGCACTGGCATGTCACAGTGATGGAAGTGGAGTGTTTGTGTGCGCTGGCATGTTTGCACGCTGTCATAGTTAGGGTTTGTAACGCGAGTGTCTGCAGTGATGGTGGTACTATACATCACGTTCTAGTCTGTGCTGATGAAGCAATTGGTTCTTCACCTGCATCACCACTACATCTAGTCCATCAACTGGCATTTCTTCCTTTTGGCTTTGTGGTCACAGCTGTTCTCAGGGATCACTTCTGGTTTTGTGCTCAGATGTCATGCCTGATGGTGTTTGGGGGACCCTATGGGGTACCACTAATCTCCCCAAGGTCTGCTCTGTGCAGGACATATGTTTGAATCACTATCTCCCCAGTCCCTGTCGTTTTCATACTAATCCATCTGTCACAGCTCAAGCATGACTTTCACACACAGGGACCTTTTGCCACAATTTTAGTGGCACACCACTTTGCAATATCATTAAAGAAACACCAAGCACGCTGTTTGTCATCTAACATTTGCCAGGCAAAACTTCATAGATGGGATAAATTATATCTAGAATATATAAAGAGCTCCTTTCAGGCCTATAATAAAGATCTTTTAATAGTGGCAGGTTCAAATAGTCATTTCTTTAAATGAGAGATACAAAAGGGCAGTTATCACACAGAAAGAGGATCAACATCATTGTTAAAGCGGAAGCAGGATGAGTAAAAGCCACGATGCCCACAGTGACGAGTCATCTGCTAGGTTCCTGCTGAACGTTAATTGTGCTGCTTCTAAGAGCTCCTTCACTGTGAAGTCAACTGAGCTCAAACCTGACATGGTTCTCATCTGGGCACTTCAGGCGGCTGACATGGCCAGAGTGACGCTGGCGTAGGGAGGCTCCCCACCAGCCGGCAGGTGGAGGGTTGGGGGTGGAAGCAGTGTGGGGCTCCCTCACACAGTGAAACACAGCAGGTGTGACTTAAAATTGCACTAGATACTCAACAGAAGGAAAACACAATGAACGCAGGTGGTCTCCACAAACTGCACGCACATAATGAGAGAAGAGTCACTGTGTCCCCAGAGAGCAGAAACAGTGAAGATATCACCAGCAGGGTCTCCTCTTGAGAGAAACACTCCAAGAGTGAACTAACACTGTCAGACACAGAGGAATGTGCTAGCCATGACATTTTCAAAACAGGTAAATCAGAGACAGACAGGAGATTGGGGCTCAGTTCCGCAGTACGGGAGGCAAGTGGGCGGTTTGGAAATGGGTAGAAATGTTCTGAAGCGAGGACCACAGGTCTGCTCTGGGGAGCACGTGCCTAAACAACCCACTAAGGGTGACTCCCCCTTTCCTAAACACTCATTCTAGGCCTGGATTATGGGTCTGGCCAGCTAAACCTGCAAGCACACTCCAGTGCCCTGTCTTGCACTCACCCAGAGGGGCGCTACGGCCACAAGCTCCCTCCCACGCTTCGAGTGACTGTCTGTGCCTCCCAGGCCAGTGCCAAAGTGCCCATAAACAAGACCATCAAAGTTTAAAGCCTCTTGCCCTGCTTCCACCCTGGCCACACAGATGGACATTTTATAGACTGTGAGAGGGAACAGGGCCAAGAAGCTAAGCCCACGGAGTTCAGAGACTCCTACCCTGCCCTGTGGGGTCGGGAACAAAGATGCCCTGGCCAGCACTGGGCATTGCAAGGGTCTCTCGGCCATACTCAGGATTGAAAGAGTCAAATCAACACCTGGCCTGGGCCAGAGAAATGCAGGTGGCAGCGTCCGAGTCCCAGCTCGACATAGAGCTGCAACCGGGCATCTGTGGGATGGACAAGCTAGACACTGGACAGAGGAGCTGGACACTGGGCAGAGGGGACAGAGCTGGATACTGGATGATCTGGACACTGGGCAGAGGAGACGCAGCTGGACACTGGACGCGGGATAGGAGCTGCTTAGTGTCTCGGCCAAGACATGGTTCCCGGCTCCTCCTCCCTCTGTCTCACTGTCTCTGTTCTGTCTCTGTCTCTGTCTCTGTCTCTCTCTCTCTCTCCCTCATACACCCCAAGATGTGGTTCTGGGATCCTCCCACCCTCTCCCTGTCTGTTTGTCTCTCACCCAGGAAGCCCTGACCTGGTGACATCTCATCCTGGGCGGAGCAGGCAGGTGCCCAGCTGGTGTGGCCCGACTTGGCCCTTTCTGTGGTGAAGACACCACAGTGGGGTGAAGGGTCTCAGTGCGCTGACCTGCGTTTGCCTGACTCAGAATTCCCTGCTGGTGACAGAGGAAGGAAACTTCTGGAATACAGAGAGCCAATTCTGACATACAGATGAAGGGCAATGGAGCAGGGCAAAGAGCTGGACATGGCCAGGGTCAGCCACCCCAGGGGAGCCCTATTGCCATGGATGCTGGCCCAGCTGATGGCCGCCAGAGGGCGCCTCTGCCTGGCACCCAGGGCTCTGGTGCAGAGCAGGGCCTGGCAGCCGGAGGCTTCTTCCCCTGAACACCCCTCCCCAGCACAGCCACCAGCATCTCTCCGGGATACACACACCAGCCCCCTCTCAGGGCAGCACACCCCATAAGCTGGTGAGTCCCAGAGCTTCCCCAGCCCACCAAGACCTCAGCGCTTCCTGCTCCCAGTGTCTCCCATTCTCAGCTTCTCCCACTCTCAACGTCTGCTCTAGACACCCCAAACAGTGCAGATGGCCCCTCTAACCTAAATTAATCTTAAGTTTTAAGTCTCAGTGTCCAGGGAGTCCATCCACCTTGACAATGAGACTTAAAAGGCGGAGCTGTGAGTCTGGTACAGGGAAGATGTGTCTCTTGAGGCCAGCACGGACCTTAGCAGGTGAGCCTGGTCACCCCAGGCTGAGTCTCTGAGTGTCCAACCTGGAGCCGGGGCAGAGGCCTCAGCCATGCCCACTGGTCCAATGCCCATGGGAAAGAGTTATTCTTGTGTCCAATCACATCAGCTCCTTAGAGTCTGGACTTGACATTTGACTTGGGGTTTGGGGACCATCTTGGTTTTCAGAGCTTATTCCTGGCAAGGCTCTAGGGAGCCTATGAGGTCCCAGCGATCAAACATGAGTTGGCGGTGTTCAAGGCAAGTGCCATACTCTTGGCCTGTCTCTCTAGTCCCAGATGAGACTTTCAAGAACAAGAACTAATTGGTCCCCCCACTCATTCCAATTGGCAGATTAGACTGAGAGCCCTAATTAGGTCTGGCCTTGCGGATTCTTAGCAGGCTTGCTGCTTGCAGGCACATGGTCTAGATGCGGCACCATCTCTGGGCTGCAACCCGGTGCAGCCTCACAGGCTGGGAGTCTGGCCAGGAGCAATCCCCCCCCCCCTCCCCCCGGCCCCAGCCTGGCAGCCGGGATGCCTCCAGCATGTTTCACCAGGCCATCAGGATCCCCAGACAAGACTCACCTGGCTTCCTCAGGGCCGTAATCAGGAGCCCCCAAACCGGACTCACCTGGACTCCGCAGGGGCCGCAGTCTACCCGCTGCAGAGCAGAGAAAAAGGAGGCGAAGACAGGCCGGGGAGCTACAGCAGAGAGGGTCCGGCCTGCAGGAGGAGGGAGGGGGGGGTATGGACACTCCTGCTCGCCTCCTGCCTGACCAGTACAGAAAAGGACAGAGGGAGGGACTTGGCCGAGCCTCAGAAACTGCCCAGGGAGGACCGCGGACGGGGAGAGGGATTCACCCAGGGCCCTTGCTCAAGGCAGCAAAGTAGCAGCCCAGTAAGCCTCACCTGGGCACTCTGGGGCAAGCTGCCGCTTCTGAGCGCGGGAAGAGGCTGCTAGGCTCAAGGAGCAGCTGGACGCGGCTTCCCCTCCGGCATCCCAGCCCAGGGCTACCAGCTCCAGGCGTACCTGCCATCTCTGAGTCTAGACTCCAGGTCTTCCCGGGGCCGGGAGTGTCCTTCTTGCTGCTTTTCCTTTAGAAAGGCAGGCAGACCCCCAACCTCTCCGGGAGACCCGCCACGGTGGCTGTTACCACCTGCTCTGCCTCAGTCTCCAAGACACGCACGAGCCCAGGTGAGAATCTCACGAGGTTTGGGCAAGCACTAGGTGAGAATCTCGCGAGATTTGGGCACTGTATCCGGGAAAGGTGCTGAGCCTCGTCGTGCAGGCTCGGGAGGGAATGCAAATGGGACTCTCGGGTCTCCAGGGCGTCCTTGTGCTAAATGAGCCCCATTTCCCAGCCGCAGCTGCCGGATCCCTACCTGCTGCGGCTTCCACAGGCTTTGAAGAAAATCCCTTTATCTCTTCTGGATTTCTGGAAATCCTGCTGGCTGGACCCAGGAAAGCAAACAGTTTTGGTTAAGTAAATTTCAGGTCTTTAGCACACGCAATGTGAGCATTTCCTATTAATGTGTTTAAATATTTTATTATGAAAAGAACACTTGTAGAAAATAAACGTTTCCAAACGTGCATGTAGAAAGTATCTTTCTCCAAGGGGCTCGGAAACGCTTTTATAAACACGCCCTTGATCTTAAGTCCAGACTTTTCTTAGGCTTGAAACCCTGGAGCTGGGCTCGGGTATGGCCCGGTTTTCTCTTCAGGACATGCACCCCAGGAATCACTGTGTGATCAGGAAATCTGGAAGCCTGGACTTGTCTGCGCTGTGCTAGGAAATGGCTTGAGTGGCCCCAAGCAAGTGAGTGGCCACTTTGGTCCTTCTAAAGACAGGACATTCAGAAGAACTTCCCTGACCGAGCAGGAGGCACCAGGCGAAGAGCCGCTGCACAACCCGAGTGGATTTGGCACTAGGGACTGGGGCAACCGGCAGAGGAGGCGAAGCTGGCAGCCTGTTCCCTGCTCCTGTCGCACGTTTCTGTTTCCACAGAAAGTTTCCACTGACAGCTGGCAGAGGGCAGGGTGAAGGGAAAGAAGTGGGTCCAAAAGCCATGCCCACATAAATGAGTCTGACACCAGGCAAATGGTCTCCTGTGACTTGCCACTCCTCAACTCAGGGAAAGTCTGTTTAGTGTAAAATTCTCGCATGTCCTCAGACATCCTGCAGTTCAATGGTGCCCACCCAGAGGATGAGATGGAACTGTGTGTGCTGTCCTGGCCCTGCCTGGTACATACTCCCATCTCTCATATGTACCCTCACAAGGCATTAGCTTGCCAGCAACACCAACCGCCTTCAGCTTGGACATGACTCACCCAGGGGCCTGGTCCTGCTCAGTGAGACATTGTTGAGGCGAATTTTGCCAGTCTTCTATTTTCATGTTTGAACAACAACAAAAATCCTATGTCCAAGGGAGCAGGTAGGACACTGCCTTGCATGTGGCCAGACCCAGGTTTGATCCCCAGCACCCCACATGATCCCCTAAGCTTGCCAGGATTGATCCCTGAGTGCAGAGGCTGGAGTAAGCTCTGAGCACCCCGAGTGAGGCCCCCACAAAAGAATCCACGTATGGGTCTTTATACTAAATCTGGCATATTTTTATTCTGCTGAGTGCAGCCCAATTTGCCTGCCTGGTTAGATTTCCATCTCCCCTGCGGTTTCTAACTTGATTCCAATTTTCTTCTAATTTCAGGCCTCCCACCAACCTGCCTAAGTCACAGATGTTATCTGAATGTTGGAGACACAGCAAGACAACCTTCAGATCAGCCCCTGACCTGCCCCAGCCTGACACCATCCACTCTCTGGGGCCCTCACAGAATAGCCGACCTGTCCCTCTCTGCCACAGGCAGCAACTCCCAAACTCCCGTCCCTGACAGTTACACTCACTGATCTAGCCATTCCCCAGGATGTCCCACCAGCCTTCCTTTCTCAAATGCTCTGCTCAGATCCAGTTTCCCCTCCATACCCAGGCCCCGGAGCTAAGTCCCGTGGGCTACCCACCTTTTAGTTCACTCCTGTTTGTTGCGGACACTTCACAATCTCTCAGAGTTTCAATGTTTTAAACAACTCCCAGGTTCTCACAACTCACTTTGGAGCTGAGAAGCAACTTCCTTGTTCACCTACTATTGGGGCTCAGCTGGGTCCCCAACAGATATTAGGGTTTGACAGGGTCCTCTGGTGCATCAAATGACAATTACTCCACCAAATGATGGACAAAGGAACCGACCACAGGCTTCTTCTCCTTTAATCTCTCCTCTGTCTTCCCAAGTCTGCTAATTCTATACCTCACAAAATGTTGGGGGATGGGTGTTGTAAGAGGTGATAGATTTTGATCACAACACAATGTGAAGGGAGTAAAAGGCCCCTCCTTTCTGGTGCAAACCACCAGAGGACCTCCCTCCAGAGATGGATCCTGTCCTACGGCTATAGACCTGCCTGGAACAAAGGCAGAACAAAGGCAGAGAACAACCAGCATGTTGTTCTCTCCTTTGCTTTGTTGGTAAACAATCATCTTAATAGTATTTCTAGTCATTTTGTATAGACAGTAAGAGAAACAGACATCTACACCTGGGATCAAGCTTAAAATGGTCTCTCGGAACTCATGGCAACAGATGGCTTTTCCTTGGGATATCTCCCTATATAGTCCAGACTATAGCCCTCAGGCCAGGACTATACCCCCAGCAGTCCTAACCCCAGCAGGCTTCTAAACCAGTCATTTATCTTTGGTTCAGGACAGTTTGTTCCATGACCATGCTCTTAGCTTATTATCCTGCTTATGACACTTAGTCTGCTCTACATCAAGGCCAGGGTAACTTGGCCTGGGTCCATCCAGTCCCGTAATAGGACCCTCCTTTTGGGATATAAGGAACTAGAATCAATCTAAGGGCAACTGAGGTTTTAAGTTAGGAAATATGATGAATGCCCAGGAGTAAATATTTCGGAGTTAGTTAACTTTCATATCATAAATGCACAGCCTTAACTGTCTTCCTGTGTCTACACAAAAAGAGTTTGCATATTCTTATGCTTTAACAGGAAAGAAAAAAAGCATTTTACTTACAATACAAAGTCCAGGGCTGCCAAGTGACTGTTCCTACTTAGGAGACGGACACCTGCTGAGCAGGAGACAGAGGGCTGTGAACAAAGGGTAATCCAGTTACCTACTATGTCCTCCCCACCTGCCCCTTATCATATCTGCAGAATGGACACTGAATACTACATAAGGAAAGTGCGGTTGATACAAGGATTGGACAACAAATGGCCTGCCGACAGAGAACTACAGTTCAGGCCTTCAGAACTCTCTGGAAGTCCTATGACTGCACAAGCATCAGGCTCAGGCTTGCTTCTGCTGGCTGACTTTCCTCCTGATGCAGGAACTCAGTGCACGGGGCCAGGCCACTATGGCTTCAGTGCAATAGTGTGTGGGTCATCCAGTAATTGCAGGAGAAGCATGTCCTGAAACGAAGCTGGTGAAGAGGAACCGAAATCAAACTCCTTGGCCACTTGGCAAGACAGAAGCACTGAGCTCTTTCTGAAGAAGAGAATTATTTTGCCTTTAGAACTGTTGACAAATCTAGACTTTTGGAAGATGTTGTTGGCTGTTCAGACTTCTCCATCTGTTCTATAGAACAATCTATTTTCCTTGGGAGAAAAAAGTCAAACATCTAGGACATATGTTTTCTTTAGAGATGGGTTGAGCTGCTGGGATAAATCACAATGTTCTATTTCTATTTTTGTCATTTCACAAGGATTTCCATGGCTCCTTTTCAGATACTTTTTTTTAAGTTTTAAAGGGGAAGTGCTTGCTTTTGAGATTCCCCCATGATTCTGCAGGGACCTTCACCCAGGCCACAGGGGTCTTACTCAGAAGGAGCTTAGTGGGTCTTAACAAGCAGCACAAAGGTTGATGAACAGCCTCTGGGGAACTGTTTCAGAGCGGCTTGATTGATTTTCATCTCAATGCTAAGTTACCAACTGTGATGCTAGCCTTTTCTTTCTGCACCTCAGAAAATCCAAAGAAGCATCTTGCTCTGTTTTCAGTGCTGGCTGAAAAGGCTTATAGAAATTCTCGAGAAGTGTCTCTAAGTCTGATTCTCTCCGGTAGCGAGTCTATTAAGTTCTGCCTCTGACTCATCATATTTCAGTGAAAAATGGAGCACACAAAAGCTCAATGAGATGTGATTATTAAAATGATTTATTAAAAATAATATCGCATGACAGCAGTGCTTCTGACATAAATTATTTAAAGCCCCTCTTGGAAGCTCAGCCTTGCTGGGGCTCCTGTGAATATAGCATCACTTATTTGGTGTAGAGCAAGGATGATAAATAGGAAATTATTATACTTTAAGCCATAAATATTTATTAGCACTTGCTCCTGGTCAATTCGGGCACCTCAATTTCAGCTGAGCCTGCTTCCTCTTGAACCCCAGGACTTCCTCTGGAAATTGAGGGGCATAGTCATAATTCTGCAGGTTCTGTGGAAGCAACTGAACATGCATGAATTGGAAAGAAAAAAATTAAATGATGGAGGATGAGCTCCCTGGTGACAAATGTCTTGCTTACTGATCTCAGATGAAAATTGGAATAAATTATTGATGTAATAAAATTGCTCAAGAACTGCCAGTTTCTGGAAAATATTAACACAGCACTCTTTCCTACCTGCCTCTCTCCTCAGTGGGACTATCAGAAGACTGTCACTTCCAGGGAAGCTGGCTTGAATGTTTGTCCGAGTCTTGGTGGCCACAGTCCCTGGACACCGTGTTTCTCCTGCACATGCTCCTGTCTCCCTCCCACGGGTGCCCAGGATGCCCACCGAGGTCAAAGCTGAGAGGTATCCCCAGCCTGCCTCCGCAGAGAACACTAACAACCCATTTCAGTGTCTGCCCCACAGGACTCAGCTGGCGGTGCAGGTGACCTGGCCGTGTGGGGCAGTCACCACTAGCTCGGTCCCCAGAGGCCCGTCCCATCATGAACCTGTCACCAAGGATGCGTGCTCGCTTTCTTCCCAGAGATAAGATGAGCTCAGTGAGACACCGTGCCTGCACTCCCAGGTTCACCTGTGCTTGAGTTTCTGGTGTGCTAGAAGGGGGTGAAGGCCCGCAGCCCCCGGCCACACCCCCAGCATGCCCCACTGCTCCCTGGCTGGGTCCTATGGGCGGCCTGACCTTCCCAGCACTCACCTCCCCGACTGGGATGGAGATCACACAGGAGCCAGTGACCAGCCCTTGAATGTAGGGACAGTCCTGTTTATGCGATGACCCCCATGACACTGTGGGGTGCAAGCAGGGTCAGTCCAGGGAAGCTTCTGAGGGCACTCCTGACAGGTCAGACTGGGGGAACCTTCACCTTCTCTTGTTTACACCCTCCCTTCCCACCTCTCTCTGCTGCTTTCCTTCCTTCATTTCTTCCTTCCCTTCCTTCCTCTTTTCCCGATTCTCCTTCCTCCTTTCCTTACTCCTTTTTATCCCTCCCTCCAACCTTCCTTCCTCCTTCCCTCCCTCCCTTCCTTCCTTCCCTCTTTCCTTCCTTCCTTCCTCCTTCCTCCCCTCTCTTCCTTCCTTCCTTCCTTCCCTTTTCCTTCCCTCTTTCCTTCCCTTCCTTCCCCTCTTTCCTTCCTTCCTTCCCTTCCTTCCTTCCTTCCTTCCTTCCTTCCTTCCTTCCCTCTTTCCTTCCTTCCTTCCTTCCTTCCTTCCTTCCTTCCTTCCTTCCTTCCTTCCCTCTTTCCTTCCTTCCTTCCTTCCTTCCTTCCTTCCTTCCTTCCTTCCTTCCTTCCTTCCTTCCTTCCTTCCTTCCTTCCTTCCTTCCTTTCCTTCCTTTTCTTCCTTTCCTCCCTCCCTCCCTTCCTATCTCCCTCTTTGATATTTTATTGTAGGGGCTGTGGCTCAAACCCAGGGCCTCACACATAGTGGCATGCTCTCCACCAATCAGCCACTCTCCATTTTCTACATAGACAAAGAATTGCCAAGCTCACAGGGTTCTGGGGGTTATAGAAATAGTCCCATCCACACTGCTCAGACATGGGTGTCCAGATAACTGAGAGGGGTGGGGGTGTGGCCTGAGTACTGCTCTCAGCCTGCTCCCCAAAGACCAGACAGCAAAAAGAGGGAAAGTGGAGATGGAAGCAGTAGTGCCCGTAGCGGTATTGGGGGCAGCTCAGGCCCATCGCTGCTGGCCGGCTGTACCAATTGTCCTCCTCGAACTGAGTGGACACTGCAAAGCTCTGATTTTCCTCCCCGCTGCTGTGCTGCTGACATCATTTTTCCGCCTTAAAGGAGAAAGGGTCCCAGAAAATGAAACTCCTTTGTCAAGAACAGGACCCTCCATCTCTGGGCTCCAACGAGACCCCAGCCAGTTAGCTTAGCGCAGACTTCTGCTCTGCACTAGCAGGGGCAAGTTTCATAAACAAAATGAAATTTCATCCAAGATATGTTCAATGAAAGTCTACAGATTAAGCCCATTGCTGTGGTAATTGAATGCTGTTTTGTGCTTATTTGCGAGCAACTGCATTCCACCCACTTCTATTAGCATATGGAACCGTGTTCACAGGCTCATGGCAAGTGTGGGGGCCCCTCACCTCGCCCACCCTCTCCTGTCCACACAGCCTCTCAAGCCGACAAAAAGCTCCAAACGCATCATCCCACCCGTTCTCCTGGAAATGTGCCCCGTGCCTGGAGGAACATGCTTCCTTTCTGCATGGCTTTGCCTCTAAAAGTAGGGCATGGGGGCTGCCCCCTACCCCCAAGGGCAGGGAGCAGGCAGGTGCCTCCCAGGCAGGAGGACAAGTATGTGACTGAGCTGACGCCTCAGCCCTCCTGGAGCCTTGCGTGCACTTTAACCCTTCTCCCAGTTACAGGTCTCTCTGGGCACTTTTTAAAGGGTGTTACATCACTCATGTGACTCTTTCCAAGTGGTCCTGGTGTCCTGGGGGGCACCAGCACCCACAGCACTATTACTTTCACCTTTTCAAACAGCCTCCAGGAAACAACTCTCTGTCCTGCCAAAGGGGCTGTTCCAGCCACCCCATGGGACCTGGCCCTCCTGAGGCCCTTCCAGGCCTCCTTTAGGATTTTGCAGGCACAGTTCCTTTTCCCAATCACCTCTGCAGTCCCCACATCCTTTCTCCAGCATCATTTATCCTGAGTCCCCTCACCCCTGAGTTCAGACACCAGCCCACCCCCATGTTTTATACCTAGGGCTCTTGCCCCCTCATACCCTGGTGAACTGTTTCATGTCAATCCCACCAGCCGTCCTCTGGAACCTGCCAAGACCAGGCTAAGACACAACAGGACGCATCTGAGAGCTTAAGGCAGAGGAGTGTGTACTTCTGGTTGCCATGGGGTGGGGGCCAGGTCACTGCCTCTCTGTGCCTCTCCCTGTACTGAGCAGGTTCTTTATGGGAGGGGAGGTGTCCATCCAAGACCCAACCTCATCTGCAAAAGCCCCAAGTGGACAGTGTGAGAGAGACACGGGTTTTGGCGTGTGCAGAGGAGCAAGCTGACACTTGCCGAGACAGCTCAGAGCGTCTCTACATGTAAAAAGCATTTCAGTTGCTTTCTGTGGGTGGACCTGCCCCTCGAGGTGTTGCAGGTGTGGCTGTGGTGCCCAGCTGCATCAGCAGGGGGCAGACAGGAGACAGGCTTGTCTACACCCAGGGCTCTGCCCCGTGGGCCCTGGATGGTTGATGGTCTGACATAGAAAAAGACTGGATCCCCTGAGATGAACCCAGAGCCATGGCAGAGCCTGGCAAGCTACCCGTGGTGTATTCAATATGCAAAAACAGTAACAATAATGGACCTCATTCCCAACGAATGGAGACATTACTGGCACCTGCTCAAGTGAATCAATGAACAATGGGAAGACAAGTGATACAAGTGATACTGTGGGTGGAAAAATAATCTGCGCCGAGTCTTCGGGAAGTTCAAGCAGACCGAGAGGCAGAAAGCCATGTTCAAGTGCTGCCCTGACCTGGGTACCTGCGACAAGCCCCTTGAGCAGAACCAGGAAAGCGTCTTCCGGGTGTCGGGTGCTTCCCTTCATGACACAAACTTGGCTGCTATTTCCCTGTGCCTGAAAGCGACTTCCGGCGTGTCCCTTCACGGCACAAACCGCTGTTGTGTCACTGTGACTGAAAGCGACTTCCGGCGTTTCCCGGCGACTTCCGGCGTGTCCCTTCACGGCACAAACCAATGTTGTGTCACTGTGACTGAAAGCGACTTCCGGCGCTTCCGGCAACTTCCGGCGTTTCTGGCGTTTCCCTTCATGACACAAACTTGGCTGCTGTTTCCCTGTGCCTGGAAGCGACTTCCGGCGTGCCCCTTCACAGCAGATTTGTGCCGCAGTTTCTCTGCGACTCCGCCCCGCCAGCGGGCCCACGTCTCTGCCTTCTGCTGACCACGCTGGAGCGGCGTTTGAGAGACCAAAGCAGCCCGCCTCAGAGCTGCCCGCTGAGGGCCGCTAAATGCGCTGAGAGAACGTGGTCACCCTCCTGGCCCGCAACTCCGGAGACCAGGACCCAGAAGGCGAACACGGCTGGACACTGCGCCGTGCCCAGACACGCCCCTTCCTGGACGTCCAGCTGCTGGTCCGGCTCCTTGAGCACAGCTCGCGCCGCCCCTCCGCTGCCCTTCCAGAAGGTTCCGCTCACTGCACGTTCCTGCTCTGTTGCTCCACGCCGAGCTACCAGCAGCGCGGCTGAGGCTCTCGTCAGAGCTCTCGTCAGAGCTCCGCTGACCCCCTGCTCCGACGAGTGCCCCCCTTCCCAGCCTCAGCGGGGACCACCCGCAGCGCCCCCAGCCCTGCCCCAAAGGGGGGGAGACTCGCACCACATGATGCTTCATTTCTTCAAAAAAAATCATTGCGTGGTGTCCTGATGTCTGAATACACCAAATTTTATTTAACTGATTATCTGTTGCTGATATTTAACTGTCCCTGTGAAGAAAATGCAGCCATTACCTTGCGGGACTTCTTTTCTTTAATAAGTGCCTAGTTTGTTCAGGAGAAATTCCTAGAATACAAAGTTAAGAATGATGCTCACGTTCACTTCAGCTCTAGCCATTTTTAATTATGTAAAGATAATATGTGATCCTGGCCACAAAAAAAAAATGAAGTCCCACGCTTAGATAAGCATCCAGTAGGAAGACAAAAGCTCTACTTCCCTGCAGGAGCCTCTGGGATCATTCTTAGCGGTAATCACGCCTGGCCTTGCTGAACGTTTGCCCAAACAAGAAAGACGTAATTGTGTTTGCCTGCAGCAGCGCTGGTGCACCGCCTCCCGCCTGCACACACCGAGAGGCAGCAGGCGTTTGCTGTACAAGAGGCCACACCGGACCTGTCTTCAGCTGAGTCCTATTGCGGGGGGTCAGTGAGACCGCACTCCAGTTCATGCAGGGTCGGGGATGCCCAATTTTCCACCCATAAACTCCAGATCCAGAGTATTAAGAAGAACTGATGGTCAACTTCACTCAGCTTTGCTTTCTTATGTTTGCAAGTCAGCTAACAGCAGCTCTTTGGGAAGACTTAGATATTAAATGAGCAAACAGAGGGATGGCAACGCCAGAGGCCACAGAATAGGTCACATGAAGAATATTAATATTATTTCCATCCAGGTCTCAGTGGCCCATTCAATGACCTCTCTCATAGAAGCGTGGCTTTCACCTCAAAGGAACTACATGGATGCCTTTATTTTATTATTATTTTTGCTTTTAGGGTCCCTCCCGGTGATGCTCAGGGGTTGCTCCTGGATCTGCATTCAGGAATTTCTCCTGGAGACTCTTGGGGACGAAATGGGATGCCAGGGATTGAACCGGGTCGGCTGTGTGCAGGGCAAACACTCTCCTTGCTGTTCTATCGCTCTGGCTGTATGGCTATCTTTGAAACAAGGGCCAAAGAATTTTAATGCTGTGAGTTGAGCAGCTACAGTGAGTAGGGACGAGAAACACCTTCCACACCATCTCAATAATCCCACTCATGACTTCCTGGGAGAACGCAAGGATGTTATAATATTCAGAACTCGGCACCCAGGCTACCTTATTAACGTCTGTGGATTCTATCTCAGGAGCAATAACGCAATGTGGGGAAATGAGAGACTGTGGGGAGCAGCGGCAAAAGGATGAATTTCAGCGCCCATCACCCCATTACAGAGATTTATTGCCTGCGGCCCAGCTGGGGGCTGCCTGAGATGTTGCCATAGACAGTTGTCTGTGGCTGAGGCCCCGCACAGCCCAGGATCTGGCGTTTGGCAGGTCCAGCCTGAGAATGGCAGGAAGCCTGTGCTGCAAACAGCAGCTGCAGAGAGGCGGGCTCTGTGCACCCTCGCCCCCGCCCTTGGCAGCACAGTGAGAGCATTGTATGGTGGGGAGGAGGGGGAGGCCAAGAGGAGGGGAGATGGGAGAGAGCTGTGAACTAAGGAGGGAGAAGCGTGGGGGAGGATTCCAATGCTCTTGTTGTCAGGAGAACCATCCTATCCACCAAGGAAAGCCAGACGTGTTGCACGAGACTCTGTGTGTGCCGGGTGCCTCAGTTAGATGCTGACGTTGTGTCTGGGCCATTCCCACCTGTGTTTACTGCTGCACGCTCTCAGGACCGTCACCCACCGGAGGTGCCACATGCTCTCAGTACCAACACCCACTGTGGAAGGAATGGGGTGCTGGGGAGCTGGTCCTGTAGGACACCCACTCCAGTCAGCCTCAGAGAGAACCACCTCTCCTATAGGGCCCCAACTCCAGAGCCCAGACCTGCCCTGGCAGGTGGAGAGTAGGCTGGAGGCCAGGAGCCCAGCTCAGAGGAGGAAAAGGGTCAGTGATGGTCACTGTGATGCCATCCCTCCATCCAGGGATTCCTGCTGCCAACTCAAACCTCAGCTACAAAACAGGCCTTTCCTGGTCCTGCCAGGATGTAGGGGGTCATGTGTATCTATGACTTTTTTTTTTTTTTTTGGGTCACACCAGGCAATGCTCAGGGGTTACTCCCTGGCACTCAGGAATTATTCTTGGCGGTGCTCGGGGGACCATATGAGATGCTGGGAATCGAACCTGGGTCAGCTGCATGCAAGGCAAAAGCCCTACCCCACTGTGCTATCGCTCCAGCCCCTATGACTTCTAAGTCAATGTTTCCTCCATGTCAGCCCCGGGAGCCAGGAGCTCAGGGCCCTCCTGGAGGTTGGGAGGGGGAAGCAGCTTATTTCTGAACCAGCGGCTTCCTCCAGGTGCCCATCACCTGGCTGCTTCCCTTCCTCTTGTTAACGCGAAGTCGGTTTTCCTGTGCTAGAGGGTTCTGGAGATTTGCATGAAAGATTCGCATACAAAACTCTACAAAACTCAGATGAAGAAATGTCAGTTTTATTGTACAGATAGTTCCAGGTCCCTCCTCAGATGTCTTGGCCTCTCGATACCTGTGAACGATGTCCTGGTTCTGCCTTCAGTGCTTCCCCGGTTCTGCCTTCAGTGCTGCCTGGTCCAGCGTACACCTCCCCTGTCTTGTTCCACATAGTCTACTCCACTCTCATGAATGATGACCAAGCCCTGTTCCTGCTCTGTTCCCTTGCCTGCTCTCTCTATCCCGTGCACACTTTCCCGGCCTCCCTGTTCACTGCCTGCAACCTGGGCCTCTGAGCCCAACCTGTCCTGAGCTATCCTGAGCATCCAAGCACTGCCTGAACCCCGGGCTTCTGAGCCCAGCCTTTCCCTTTACTATCCTGGGATCCAAGCCCTGCCTGACCTGAACCCTGGGCCTCCAAGTCCAGCCTGAACCTGTATCTTCCCTTGCCAGGCCTTGCGTGGTCTACTATACTCGGCCCCTTATCTGGGCATTCTACCCTACCTGATCTGGGGGTGAAGGTTGAGAACGTGCAAGAACAGCCCCGAGAGAGAGAGAGAGAGAGAGAGGGCACTAGAGAGGATCTGAGGCTCCCTTTTCAACTCCCCCTCCCCACGTAGCTCCTCTCTGATAGGCTTGTCACTTGTCTTCCCATTGTTCATTGATTTGCTGTTCTTTGAGTGGGCACCAGTAACGTCTCCATTCATTGGGAATGGGGGCCATTATTGTTACTGGTTTTGGCATATCAAATACACCACGGGTAGCTTGCTAGACTCTGCCGTGATAGCTCTGATAGGTAATTGACTAAAATGACCAGAAGTTCTCCACCTAGCTCCAGTTGTATCAAAGTAACTTGACATTCTCCACCTAGTCCCAGTTGTATCAAAGTAAGTTGATGCTCTCCACCTAACCCCAGCTGTATCACTCTCTCCATGCCATGGGGATATTCTTTCCCATTAGAAGTCTGGAATCTGTCTCCTACCAGAGCAAGGCTGAGCCAGCTACTTAATGCCATGGAAAAAACAGCCCACTGGTGAGCGAGGAACTGAACTCTGTAGGCATCTGTGGAAAGTGCTCGGAACGTGTGACCCTGCTTGCTGCACAGGTCTCAGCTCCTCAGGGAAGACAATGAAGAGAATGAGGAGAGACCAGAAAGGCAGGGCAGGGTGCTGGACTTGCATGCAACTGGCATAGGTTCAACCCTATATGGCCCCCAGTCCCCCTCAGGAGTGATCCCTGAGACCTGCCTTGTGTGGCCCCAAAAACCAAATATATATATATATATAAAAGAAAGAAAAAAACGTTGTGGTGTGTGCTCTGCCATGTCAAACAGTTTTCAGGAAAGAAACTTCTCCCCTCCACACTGCCCCTGCGCCTGTGGGGTGCCTGGACCTCCCCAGCCACGGACTCTCAAAGAGCCCAACTTAGCACATCAGGTGAGATATGGGGACACAGGGCACAGCAGGGCAGGGAGGAGATGCAGCGACCATGTGGCCCTGTAGGTGTGTCCTGACTCCTCCCTAGATCCACGGGGAGGAAAACTGCCCTGATGGTCTCCAGCCGCCTAGCAAGGGCACGCCGGGGGCCTGGGTGTCCACTCTGAGACACGTCATCCCTCCCCCTTCTCTGTGAGGCTCCACTGCTCTGAGCTACTAGGCGGACTCGTTCTTGGTTCTGTGGAAGATACCAGCCCGCAGCTATCTCGGGAACATCTTGCTGCTTCAGCCTAAGGGCCAACAGCTATCCTGTCACTGATACTGACACAGCAGGTGCGAATTCTGAGAGAGCAGCATGAAGAAATGCCAGCACTGGGCCCAAATAGACCTGGGGGTCAGAGGCGGCCCCTCCACCCTTTCCAAGAGAGCCCAGCCAGCTTTTGGCACTGCTCTGCTACCCTGCCCTAACCTCTGCTAGTCCAGCTCTGGTGGCCTTGCCTCACTTACACTGTTTCTTTAAGAACTTTTCACACGTCGCAAACGTGCCTCTGATTCCTCTGTATGTCCTCAGCCCCTCCCCATCTGCCCCGTAGTAAATGAGCACATTCGGCTCAGCCTGAGGATATGTTCCAAATGAGGGCAAAGAGGATCTGCTGTGGTGCACAATTCAGACTAAACGAGCCTGGGAGTGAGTGGCCCTGAGTTCCCCGGACTCACTCGTGTCACACACGCCTTCGTCTCTCCTCTCACCGGGATTCCAGAGGACAGAGCACCAGCTGTGCCACACACAGTCGAGGGTCACCTCCCAGACTGGTGTCTCTGTGTAGGTTAGGACGTCCTGAGGATTTAAAAGCACCTGCTGCTTCAGTCTCCCATAAGCCTCGAGGCCCCCTAGTTTATTTCAGTCCCTGGGAGAGGGAATAGACACGAGTGATCTTGCTCGTATATGGAACTTAAGAAACAGCAGGGAATGGCTACAACCCACGGCAATGGAACAAGCAGGAGGGACAGGCTGTAGGAAGCTGGGCATGGGGCTGAGGGTGGGGAGGGGCTCAGGAAAGGGGCCATGACATGACAGAGGGAAGTGGTCAGTCTGGGCCAGGGGTGAAGTGACTGGTAAGCCACAGTGCCCGAAAGTGCAGGGAAGGGGATAAAAGTGCCTGAGACAGAGAAGATGGGGGTGGGACGGAAACCAGGGACATTGGTGGACGGACGTGGACACTGCCGAAGGGCGTTGCAACATGGTCCCAATCATGAATAATTTTGTGATTGTAATTGATCAGGATTCGATTAAAAACATTTCAAAAGACTCTATTCCCCAACGTTGGATTAATGGGTTATGGGAGATGTGACTTACAAGAATATCAGTTGGTCCTTTTGTCCATCTGTCTGGCCCTTCTACCCTCCCAGCCTCTCCCAAACACCTTCAGTGGCCCAACACCATTGGCCAAGTAAATGGAAGCAATCATGAATGAACGGCAGGACATCACACTAAGACCGTCAGAACTGAAAGAGACAGTGAGTCTTTGCATTCACCTACTAACTGCGAGAAGGTATTTGTTCCCATAGATCTGACCAAGGTTAAGATCCAACATACACAAAGCATGTGCCTGGCACACACCCCATCCCCTGTACTGTGTTTCCCGCCCAATTTATCTGCTTCATAACTCTGAGATGTAGCACGGGTGAGAACCTGGGCTCGAAGCTCGAGGCAAAACGGAATCTCCCGTGACAGGGTCCGCGTGTCTCCTTCCTCCTGCACGAGCTCTGCTCTGGGCGCTCTGCCCCCGCCACTGCACTTACTTCAGTCTCCTCAAACGTTCTTCCTGAAGCCGAGGCAGCGTCAGCTTTGCGCTTCTTGGTGTACAAAGTTACTGCACCCCCTGCCTCACCCCCTGGCTCACTGTCCCAGGGTCACTGCCGCCCCGCTCCGATCCTGTCAAGGTTTCTCTAACAAATCCCCAGTAGCATCGAGGGTGTAATAGGGTGACATTTGTCTTATATTTGCTGAAAGACTCTATGTAAATAATAGCCATGTTATGGCCATCATTACTCAACCTGCAGGGTTTGCTTGCGGCGCTTTCAGAGACAGACTAATATTGAATAAGTGGCCACTGTGTGCTGGAGACGATGTGCGGCCATCTGGGCAGCGGAGAGAGGAGGCCTCGGGGCTTGGGCCAGCTCAGGTGGGTCCCTTCCTGCTGCTCCCCCGTTGCCCAGCTTCCCTTCCCTCCACACTGCCCCCCACCCCAGAGTGTCTTTTTCAAGGATGCAAAGATAGAAGCCTTTCAGGTTTCTGAGGGATTTGTAAGTGATGATTCATTTTGTGTATTTGAGGGTCATACCAGGAGGTGCTCAGGGGCGATTCCTGGTTCTGTGCTCAGGGATCTCTCCTGGTGATGCTTGTTGGGCTATATGGGGTTCTGAGGACTGGACCCTGGTGAGCCGCATGCAAGGCAGGTACTTACCTGCTGTGCTACCTCACTGGTCCTGTTGCAGGTATTTCTGAGTGACATGGCATGTCCCGAGGTGGAAGGGACCAGGTGACTCCTATGGACTAACACCGACATGAAGAGCCAGAGCTGGGAGCAGACTCCTGGCTCCAGCTGGCACCTGAGGGGAGACGAGAGCCACCCTCAAGCCTGACCACAGCATCCAGACTCTGCCCCAATGACACCCAGCAGGTTGGACTCAACCTCTGCCTCCTTGACTAATAGACATACCGGGGTGCTCTGAAGAATCTCAGTATTGTCGCTCTGTCAACGCCACAGTCCTGAAGGTCACCAGAGAACATACACAATCACACAGACACACACTTTCACCCATGCACACACTCGTATACACATATATACTCACACTTATACACATACTCACATAGGCACACTCATATACACTCACATGTGCACACACTCATACACACTCATACATGCTTGCACACACCTACTCATGCATACTCTCAGACGTACACTGACACACACTCATACACATGCACACACATTCACACACACTCATACATGCACACAGACACAGATACATACTCACAGATGCACACACACCGCACACCGTTTGCTTTCTCCTGCTTCTGTTACCTGGTGCTTCTCCTATCACCCCCTTTTCCCCTTTCTGTGTTCATTACATGTAGTCAATGGTTTGCCTTTGCAGACAGCCCCACTACCTTGGGCAGACATTCACACTACCTCAGGCAGACAGTCCCACTACCTAAGGCAGACAGCCCCACAACCTCAGGCAGACAGCCCCACAACCTTGGGCAGACAGTCCCATAACCTCGGGCAGACAGCCCCACAACCTCGGGCAGACAGCCCCACAACCTTGGGCAGACAGTCCCATGACCTAGGGGCAGACAGTCCCATGACCTAGGGGCAGACAGTCCCACTACCTCAGGCAGACAGTCCCACTACCTCAGGCAGACAGTCCACTACCTCAGACAGACAGTCCACTACCTCAGACAGACAGTTCCACTACCTCAGGAAGACAACCCCACTAATCAGGCAGACATTCCCACTACTTCAGGCAGACAGCCCCACTATCTTGCTGCTAAGCATGCGGGAAAGTGCCTTCTCTGAGCCTCACACACAAGCAGTTCATCTTCAGTGTGAAAGGACCCCCCCAACTCCCCATACCTGCCACAGCCTCAAACAGTCCAGGAAACCCTGGTGGCTGGCCTCAGTAAGAGCCCCCAAAGGTGAAAATCCAATTTGGTCTAATCCACTCACAGGGATCACATTCAAATACATTCTTGTGCGTTCTGAAGCACACAGTTCTCTGTGGACCAGCCTGACATCTGTCTTTCTGCTGCCTCCCCAGGAGCACAAGGCTCCCGTGCACTAGCCCCCAGCAGGCCCCAGTGCTAGGGCCGTGGCTACAACCCAGCAGAGGCCAGAGCCTGTCACAGTGGCCGGTGTCAGCCCCAAATCCTTCATCTCTGTGGTCTTCACCCAGAAAAGTGATGACAATGACTGCCCAGGGTCCCACTCGAGTGTGCGGCCACTGTGGAAGAAGAAGATTGGACCGACAGTGCCCTCGGTGGGCGGTGCACCCGACACTCCAGCTGGTGCCCTGCTGCTGCTCTCTCCCACCCTCTGGGATTCGAAGGCAACACTGGGGTTCTGTGACCTCAAGATGCATCATTCTGAGCAGTGCCTCTGATCCGGTGTCTGTCCCTGCGTCCTGATGTCCCTTTTGATCAGACAATGCTCAGACTGGATTCATCCCTGATACCTTTGTGGGGTGCATGGTTTCACACCCTCACAGTTACCCTCTGTTCTCCTCCAACTCACCGTCCCAGTGTGTGGGGAGGCCAAAGCCTGAGCTCTGGGGTCTGAGAGAGAGAGAGAGAGGAGTCAAAGGGGACCACAAAGGCCTGGAGGCAGGGACGGGAGCTGGCATTTCCCAGAGGTTGAAGGGGCCAGGGAGCCGATGTTTGCCTCAGCTTTGCACAGAAGCACCAGTGCTCGTGCTATTTCCCACCAACCCTCAGGGAGCAACGAGATTCTCCTCACAGTCGGGTGCTCTTTCCCCTCCAGTTCCACTGAGAAACCATGGGTTTGGGGGAGGCTCACTTGTTATTCCAATGCCATTTATCCTCACTTTGAATAAATGACTTCCTTCTAGCAAGTAAATAAGACTTTAAGGTTGTAAACCAGATTGGTTTTTAAAGGTGAGGAAATGCTCCTTTTACCTGGAAAGACTGAAAATCAGGACTTTCCTTCTCTGTCAGGATGGCGTCTGGAAGGTTCTCTGCAGAGCCTCATGGTTTTAGACTCTGGTCACTGGATTCCACTCAGCATGCTACTGTTTATGGTGTGTGGCCAGTAGGGTGTGATGGACATCCTTTGGTCTCCATTTTATCACCAGTGGAATGAGGGTGATAAAGCTCCTTCTCAACGCGAGATGGCCTGAGTGAGAGGGAAGCAAACTGCAGCACCCACACAGCCGGGAAACTCCAGCCTCGTTGCGGGAACACTTTTGTCTGGCCCACCACAGTACAGGGACTCCTCAGACGTGAAAACTGTATCTCCCCTCTGGCCAGCAGTGCCACTCACTGGCAGCAATGCCAAGAACACAGAAACATCAATTCTAAAAGATGCCTGCACATCTCTGCTTACGGTGACCATTTTTAAAAAATTATATCACCGTGAGATAGACCATTACAGAGCTGGTCATGGGAGTCTCAGTCACATAGTGTTCCAGCACCCATCCCTCCACCAGTGTGCATTTCCCAGCACCAATGTCCCCAGTTTCCCTGCCCCTACTCTTCTCTTCCTCCTCCTCCACCTCCTCCTCCTTCTTCCCTCATACAGTGTGGCTTGCAATACATACATTTAGGGCTTATCATGTGTATCCTTTTACCTACTTTCAATGCCCAGTTGCCATTTCCAACATTTATTGGCACACTGGTCCCTTCTCTATCTTACCTAAGCTCTGTCCCTCACACATTTGTGGCAGATTTCAACCATTGATGGTGACCACTCACGACATCCCCAGAGCCCAAAGCAGGCACTAGAAGAAGACAAAGTGTGGGTACACGGGGCCTCTCAGCTGTAAGGAAGGGGCCTCTCAGCTTTGCTACAGGAGGTTTGACTGTGAGGAAGATAAATGGCCCCCAACAGCATTAGGGGTCTGCCAGGTTCTCTAGGCACACATGGGGCCAACGACCATTCCCTCTGGCAATGGACAAAGAGAGAAAAATCACCAGTATAGAAAATAATGGCTTTAATTTCATGCAGTCCTTATGCTAACTCACTCCACACTGACACATATTGACATCAAAACTATTAGAGATCAATCCTACACAGAGGCTGGGGGCAGTGTGTTGCCAAAGGTAAAGGGCTCTTTTTCCAAAACAATGAGATAAGGACTATATTCCTCTTAGATGCAAAATCCCCAAGGGGCCATGCCCCTGCTTCCAAGGGTTCACTTGATCACTTGAATCCTGTTATTCATCAATTTGCTTGAGCGGGCGCCAGTAACATTTCCATTGAACCCTATCACGTGCCAATGTAGACCAATGGCATCTGGTTGATTCAGGAATATGAAGAGCCTCAAACCGTTCCTTCAGGGTCTTTACAAGGAAGTCTGACCATCTTGTAGGTGGGGCGGCGATAATCTTTTGACATCCCGTGGGATCCAGTCAGTAACGGCTCTAGTCCAGCGGTTGTCTCCAAATCTCATTACATGTCTCATTATATGTCATATGATGTGATGTCTCCAGGAAAGGTCACCATATACACTTTATCTCAGATATAGATAAATGCAATTTATCCTCCAAATTGCTGTCCAAGGGTTATTGGACAGAAACCTTTGGCTGATAAACAATCATTTCAATAATATTTCAAGTAACTTTTTGTATAAACACAGTAAGAGAGACAGGAATTTATCTACATCTGAGATAAAGTGTATAGGGTGACCTTTCCTGGAGACATCACATCATATGACCCATACTACATTCCTCTTGCCAGATTGATCATTTCCAGTCCCTTCAGGGTTCTATCACCAAACATAAATGAGTCCACAGAATGTAAGACAATAGTCCTAAGTGCTCTGTTATGGCTCCATGGCGATCCACAGCTTATCTTAGGTCATAACAGAGCTGTTCCAACCTTGCTTTAAAGGTTGGGCCAGAACAGGGCTTACTCTAAAGTCTTTCACTCAAAACATTAGTTGTCTCATTTCAAAGCCAGGGTGCTCTCTTTTTCCGGTACTATTCAGTCCCACGTAGGGACCCTCTTTTTGGGGTGTGAGGAATTAGAATCAATCCAAGGGCAACTGAGGCATTTAGTTAGAAAATATGATGGATGTCCAGGAGTAACAAATTCAGTGTTAATGAACACAAATGCACCACCCTGATTATCTTCCTGTGCCTATACAAAAAAAATCCCTTAGCACAATCATGTGTGAAAACTTACAGGAAGGAGAAAAATAATCCCTCATTAGCAATACAAAAACTCAGGGTTAACAAGTAGGGTGTGGTCCAACACCCCTTTGCTACAAGAGGTGCCAGACTCCATAAGCGAGGTCAGAGGTGGCCAGCTGACAGCTGCTCTCATGCTTACCAGGATGTGAAGGGAAGAAGAGAGGGTGGGCAGTGTCCAGTGAGGGACACCACCACAGCACTGAGGCCACAGTGGGCAGTGGGACGGATGCCTGGGGCACTCACCACAGTGCTGAGGATGTGTCAGGAAGCAGGTAGGATGCCGGGGGTGCTTGCCATAGCACCGAGACCTCAGTGGGTGGAGGGCAGTGAAAGCATGGATTCTGAGTGGCTAGGGCAGGAGGGGAGGAGCTCCATCACAGTGGCGGATTAAGAAACTGGCTTGTTTCCTGCATGCACAAACCCTGCGGTATAGCCAGCATGGAAAGCATAATGGGGATTTGGTGTGTGCCACGGGATGGGAGGAGCTGAGGCCACTGTTAAAGGAAACACTGGAGACACAGAAGATCCTTGCCGTTGACTGAAGAAGCAGGTGGAGCTGCGTGGGAGGGAGTGTGAGGTGGTAGTGTCCAATGGGGAGGCTTGTGTAGCCTCTACCATGGGCGTGGGGGCGGTCGCAGGGGCAGGAGTGCCCAATGAGGAGGCTTGTTTAGGTCTTTAGGCATGTTCACGTCTCAGGACCACGTGACTACTGTCAGCAAAAAGATGGCTCAGATAGCTATTTTTTTGGGGTATTGCATGTCACTATAATTTTAAGTGATTTTAAAAAAAATTAAGTTAGAAAATTAGTGAAATGGCTTAGGGAATGTCCCTAATAAGTGCCAGGCAACATGACGCCAAGGAGAAATTTAGGTGCATTGTTTCTTTTTTGAAGTTTTGGGTTTTTTCCTTGTTTTATTTTTGGGGTACACAGGGCAGTGCTCAGGTCTCCCTCCTGGCTCTATGGCAGGGATCACTCTGGTGGGGCTCGGGACCTTACAGGGTGGAACCCAGGTGGGCAGCGTTGTGCAAGGCAAGCGCCCCTCCCTGCTGCTGTGCTGGCTTGGCCCCTGATGCATTAATTCTCTCCCTCAATATTCTCCCTGTCTGCACCCCCTAAACCTGCCAAATAAGAGCAAGCTGCACATAGAAAGGGCTGGGGAGCAGGTGGCTGCGAATCCCGAGGCAGGAGCAATGCGGATTACAGGGGACAAGGGGAGCTCCAGCTGCTGCCCCACTGCGTGAGGCTTCAGCCGCTGGGTCCCAGCTGGGGAAGGGCTGGGCAAGGCAAGTGCCCACGCCCAGACCTCAGAGCTTGCTCCCCGAGCGACCGGGGTTGGGAGCAAAGGAGGCAGCTCTTGTGCCCAGCGCTGTCCCCACCCCCTGAGTCCTTCGGAGCAGAGGATGGGGGACTTGGACCGCGTGTTTGTTTACTGCCGTAATAAAGGACAGTCTCAGGGCACACACATTTTGATTCAGCCCGCACTTCTCTAGAACAGTCTCTGTGGTTTGCAGTCTGGGCTTTAGGATGGCAAATCCATTCGTCAATAGTGTTCTGGGAGTGTGGCAGTAAGAAATGGATTTGACTTGCAGTTCTAGAGGCTGGGTGCCAGCTGCCCCTGCCCGCGCCTCCTGGCCCTGTCCTGCCCAGCCTCCCGGCTGGGACTCAGTGTTGGCACCTGTCAGGGGTGGCCTGAAGCAGACTGGAAGAATCCTCAGACGGAGCAGGCATGGAGGGGCATGGGAGAGGGCTGAGGGCAGGCCCTGCAACGGCCTGTGACAAGTGACGAGCCCCTTAACCATTCACTCTGTACCTGCCACTCGGGGGGGCTGCCTGTGGCTCTGACAGGCGATCCAGAGGCTTGGAAATGGGAGTCACCTTGCTCGGGGTTGCACAACTGAGGGGGAAAAAAGGGTCTGGACCCCAAGATGGAAGCCCCCTCTCCATCACAGAGAGAAAGAGAGACAGAGACAGAGTGGGAGGGAGAGAGACAGAGAGGGAGAGAGATGAAGAAAGAAAGGGAGAGACAGGAAGGAGAGAGGGAGAGAGAGGGAGGGAGAGAAAGAGGGAGAGAGAGGGAGAGAGGGGGGAGAGAGGGAGGGGAGATAAGTAGGGGGAGAGGAAGAGGGAGATAGAGGGAGAGAGGGGAGAGAAGTAGGGTGAGAGGAAGAGGGAAAGAGAGAGGGAGAGAGAGGAGAGGAAGAGAGGGAAAGGAAGCAGGAGAGAGAGGGAGAGAGGGGGAGAGAGGAGAGAGGGAGAGAGAGAAAGGGGAGAGGAAGAGGGAGAGAGAGGGAGAGAGAGAAAGGGGAGAGGAAGAGGGAGAGAGAGGGAGAGAGATGAGGAGAGGAAGAGAGGGAGAGGAAGCAGGATAGAGAGGGAGAGAAATTACAGGGAGAGAGAGGGAGAGAGAGGGAGAGAGAGGAGGAGAGGAAGAGAGGGAGAGGGAGCAGGATAGAGAGGGAGAGAAATTACAGGGACAGAGAGAGGGAGAGAGAGGGAGAGAGAGGAGAGGAAGAGAGGGAGAGGGAGCAGGATAGAGAGGGAGGAGAGGGAGAGTGAGCTTCCAAGAGGCAACTGTAGCCAACGCACTATGTTGGGGACAGCACAGCAGGCCCCCATACGGACACTGATGGATTCTGGCTTGTTAGTCTCGTCCCTCTTCGAAGACCAGCAGTGAGTGTGGAAGCACCAGGGAGGGGGACGCACCTGCTCTAGAACCAGGTCTGGGAGGTCTACACTGGGCCAGAGCTAAAAAGGGCTGAGTAGGCACTCGGGGACTAAGGGGCTTGCCTTGCCTGCGGCCTGCCCAGGTTTAATCCTTGGCTCCCGGATGGTCCCTCAAGCACAACCAAGAGGCTGGAATAAGTCCTGAACAACACTGGGTGTGTCCCAAAAAGCCGAAAAAAGAAAATATCCACAATAGATAAAGAAATCATTGCCCACATGATGACACGACCACGGCCGCTTGACGTGCCGGGGCTGCCTGACCTTTGGGTATTTTTCCTATGTGTTTCCAGCAGTCCTTCATGGGACAAATGTTGAGATGGATCAGAGCAGGTTATAACACCCAGAGAGACACAAGAACCGTCCAGAGGCGCATTTCACTGTTACTATAAAAATAGTGCAAGAGCCAGGGAGCGTCTGTCACCAGAGGATCAGCGGCATAGCAGAGACGCTTTATTTCTGGCAAAGCACTTTTGCCCTGCAGACCCCGTGTGTCTGCACACAACCCCCACCCATGATTCTCTTCCCTGTGCAAGAAGCGGCTCCCAGCACAGTGAGGGTGATCTGGGATGCCGCTGGGACCCCCATTCAGCCCCCACAGTGAGTCAGGTTCCTCCCCGGGATGCTACTGGATACCCCCCAGGGAGCGAGTGTCACCCCTCAGCTGCTGCACCCACAGCACAAAGTCTGGACCCCACAGATGGCCCCACGTCTGAGGCCAGTTTTCAGCAAGTTTCCCCAAACTCCATAGGCTACCCATGTTTCTTTTTGAATTGCTGCAAACCAGAGGTTCCCGTGGCCTCCCTGGCTTGGCTCATTGGCAAAAACAGCTCCCAAGACCCAGGGGAATGGGGTGTTTCCTACTTCATCTTCATGACAGGTGAGAGAAAGAGCCCCTCGGATGAGCTGGCTGAGAGAGGGCCCCACCACACACGCTTCTGTCTCACTGGGCTGGGGCCGTGGATATGTTGCCCAGCCTGGAAGCATCTTTCCAGAAGCTTCCCAGGGTGACAAGACCGAGGAGGATGACCTTTGGCACCAGTGCCGTCTGCTGGGCTGCCACGCCTGTACCCACTCATGAGATCTTTTGGTGACACCCAGGAGCCCTTGGTGGCACAAAGATGCTGCTGATTGCCAGGAGTGCTTGGAGTTGGGTGCCCTGTGGGGCCTCATGTCTATCTGTGGTCCTCAGGCTGTCATGGGTCTGCGTGCCACTGAGTGCAGGCACTTGCGACAACAGAACACACGGAAGAGACTGAGGTGCTGAGAGTTTGGTCGATGTGGGAGAGAAAGAATTGGGAAAACGCAGTTAAGGAGTGACAGCGATAGAAGATAAGCTTGCAGGAAATTAATGATTCCCATCTCCGAAGAGGCTGGATTGCCAAACACCACCACCTTTGGGTGCACAAGTTTGTCCAGTAGCTGTCCTAGAGGCCTCTGCTGGGCCCAGTGACAGTTTCTGGTACCTCAAAGGAGGGTGTCTGGACCCTCACACTGAGGGACAAGGGATAGCCAGGAAATGTGGGTTTTGCTGTAGAACAGGGGTGCTCATGATGAACAGGACAGATGCCAGCCCAGAAGGTGCCTCCTGGCCAAGGTCAGGCGATTCGAGCATCAAAAAGAAAAACAATGGAGACTAAATGGAGCAAAGTTTAGAGAGTGAAAAGCCACAGTTCCATCCTGGTAATAATGGATGGGGGAACTTAACACAAAGTGAATTAAAATATAGTTTAAGCAAAAAAAAAGTGGCTGTGAGCATATATATGTGTACACACATATCTATATATGCTTCTTAATTGGGTATAATGAAAGGTTACATGTAGGTGTGTTTTTCTCCTCTTTGTTCATCTGTACATCTGCTCCTATGGTGTAGGTAGGTGTTTCCTGTCTAAATAGAAAAGAGTAGATAAAATAAATTTCAGTTACCCAAGTAGTTCCAAGCAATTTTTGTACTAACCGTTCAAATGGAAAAGATGGAGCATGGTCTCATATTATAACCAGGCAGAATCAGGTCCTCTAGGAAGACCAGCTCAGTGACCAAGTAGAATGGGCTGGGCACAGAAAGATGAAATGACTAATTAACCAAGTATCCACAGAACTAAAGGAAACATGGCTTAGAGCAAACATAGCAGTGAGGGACATACAGATCACAGGTTACACAGGACAGAGTGAGGTAGAAAATCAGCAGGATACTGGACGATGGTGCCCTCACAAACCTGATCTCACATCACACGAGACGTAAAGAGGGTGAGGCAGGATTAGGAGACCCAGGCAGGCAATGACGACAGCTTGTCAGTAGCTCAAACTTGAAACCATCTGAGACAGCTGACCAGTTTCATGTGCAGAGCAGAACCCAAAGACATCGGGGCTGGGTGTGTGCAGGGGTAGAGCACGTGCCTTGGATGTACTGGGTGTGGGTGTGGAGAACCAGAAAAGCCTTTACGATCTGGGGAGGCATCCATGTGAAGGCCAGTATTGCTCTTTAACCGTGAACTTCGCGAAAAGTAATTAAGAAACATAAAGAAGCTATACTAATGCACGAAGGCTTTGGTCTTCATCAGTAGTTCAAATTGAATTACAGGAATATTTAGCCATCACTAATGAGAGTGGCTTTGCCTGTTCTCTAGGTACCTATGGTAGCAACAGTTTAGGCTGATTAAATTTGTGATGTAATCTGCACTTTCTATGAGAGTTTAACTGCCTTTGTAATAAAATTTAAATGATCAATTTAATGTTTTGAGTTTTCTCCAGTAAAATGCAGTCCAAAATCAGAGTTAATTATAAGGAACAGGGAAAAGTAACTATATGTAAACATGAAACAAGAGTAGTATACCCAGTATCCATATATTGGCATGAACCGAGAGTAGTATACCCAGTACCCGCACATCAGCATGAAATAAGAATAGTATACTGAGAACCCATATGTTGGCATGAGACACAGTAATATACCCAGTACCATACATCAGTATGAAACAAAAGGAATATATCCAGTACCCGCACATCGGCATGAAAAAAGTAGTATACTCAGTACCCATACATTGGCATGAGACAGAGTAGTACACCCAGTACCCACATCAGCATGAGACAGAGTAGTATACCCAGTACCTGTATGTTGGCATCAGACAGAGTAGTATACCCAGTACCCATATGTCAGCATGAGACAGAGTAGTATACCCAGTACCCATACGCCGGGCATAAGACAGAGTACTACAGCTATTTCTGTTAGCTGAGTGCCCAGAACATCAGACTCACATCAGTAGAAACCATGTCAGGGAGCTTCAGACACTCGCCCAGGGTCACACCGCAGATCTGTATCTGACGTTCAGGACTGTGCCAGCTCTGCAGATATGGGGGGGAGTAGTTTTCCTCACATTTTAGACACTTTTTAACTTGACAGTGGGTAGATGTCTGGAGTTGTATAGAGGGGACTGTTCAAACGCCGCCCTCTTCCCCCAGTGTTGACTCAACCGTGGAACTTACTGGCTCAGACCAAGGAGTTCTAAATGACATAGAAGTTGTTGATATTTTTGTTAAGCTTTCCCCATAGCAATGACAGAAAGCTTCTCTGGGGAGGCTGGCATGTGGCAGCGTGGCGAGAGGGAAGGGCTGGCATTCATGAGTGAGAGCCTGCAGGACGCACATGGCTACTGGCCACTGTCCTCACCTGTCTTCTCCTGAGTTTCTGTGACCCGTGGCTCCAAAAAGTGGACATGAGGTAGTAATTCTGCTGCAGGACACCCATGGAACCCCCATAGCAGCAGACACAGCCCAGGGTGGCTGTACAGCCATGAGCCAAGTCCCCAGCCGCCACCCTGCGAAGTCTGGAGTTAGGAACCAAACACAGACAGTTCGACCTGGAACAGCAGAGAAAAACCTATTCCTACTGCCTGTAGTGTCGGAACCTGCTCCTACTGCCTGTAGTGTCAAAGCCTATTCCTACTGCCTGTAGTTTGGAACCCTGTTCCTACTGCCTGTAGTGTCGGAGCCTATTCCTACCGCCTGTAGTATCAGAGTCTGTTCCTACTGCCTGTAGTATCAGGATGAGGCAAATGTTAGAGGAATATAGAAACAAGAGTAACCGCACATCTATGAATGAGTTATATTTATAAACTTAGAAATAAGAAATTTCTCTCTGTATAGGAGCAAGAGTAAACATAAGGTATGTATGAATAAGAACAAAATATATGTATCACTTGTATTACTTGTCTTCCCTTGTTTGCTTGAACGGGCACCAGTAATATCTCCATTCGCTGGGAAGGAGGTCCATTACTGTTACTGTTTTTGGCATATCAAATACACCACGGGTAGCTTGCCAGGCTCTGCCGTGGCTCCAGGGGGCCCATGGAGATGAAATACATTAGTATGAAACAAGAGTAGTATATCCAGTACCCGCACGCTGGCATGAAAAGAGTAGTATACTCAGTACCCATACGCTGGCATGAGACAGAGTAGAATACCCAGTACCCACATCAGCATGAGACAGAGTAGTATACCCAGTATACATATGTCTGTGTTTGGTTCCTAACTCCAGACTCGCGAGGGTGGTGGCTGGGGACTTGGCTCATGGTTGTACAGCCACCCTGGGCTGTGTCTGCCGCTATGGGGGTTCTGTGGGTGTCCTGCAGCAAAATTACTACTTCATGTCCACTTTTTGGAGCCACAGGACACAGAAACTCAGGAGAAGACAGGTGAGGACAGTGACCAGTAGCCAAATGCGTCCTGCAGGCTCTCACTCATGAATGCCAGCCCTTCCCCTCTCGCCACGCTGCCACATGCCAGCCTCCCCAGAGAAGCTTTCTGTCATTGCTATGGGAAAAGCTTATCAAAAATATCAACAACTTCTTTGTCATTTAGAACTCCTTGGTCTGAGCCAGTAGTTCACATTGTTGAGTCAACACTGGGGAAGAGGACGGCGCTTTGAACAGTCCCTCTATACAACTCCAGACATCTACCCACTGTCAAGTTAAAAAAAGTGTCTCAAAATGTGAGGAAAAACTATTCCCCCATATCTGCAGAGCTGACACAGTCCTGAACGTCAGATACAGATCTGTGGTGTGACCCTGGGCGATACATCAGTAGTTCAGATTATTCTTTTTCTATGTCAGATCATCAACCATCCAGGGCCTATGGGGCAGAGTCCTGGGTATAGACAAGCCTATCTCCTGTCTGCCACCTGCCAACACAGCCAGGCACCACAGTTACACCTGCAACACCTCGACAGGCAGTTATATGTATGTATGTATGTATATATATATATATATATATATATATATATATATATGGAGTTATGACCTCCGTTGCTGTTCCAGAGTCAGGGATGCTGACTCGCTTGACAAGGCATCGAAAAATCAGATGGGCTGGACATGTACGCATTTGAGATGACTGCTGGACTAGAGCCATTACTGACTGGATCCCCACGGGATGTCAAAAGATCACATGGCTGCCCACCTACAAGATGGTCAGACTTCCTTTATCAAGACCCTGAACGAACGGTTTGAGGCTCTTTGTATTCCTGAAGCAACCAGATGCCATTGGGCTACACTGGCATATGATAGAGTCAAATGGAAATATTACTGCACCTGCTCGAGGAAATCGATGAACAACGGGACATCTAGTGATATAAAATATATGTATATATTCATATATACATAAATATATGTGTAAATAAATACATATACTCACAGACCCGGGGCAGAGCTGCTACTGGCTCTCCCTGTGCCCAGCCACTCACGAGGCACTTGGGAGGGATGGCGGGTTCTAGTCCTGGCCTGCCACCCCTAGCAGAGCCTCACAAGAAGCTAGATGACCCCCACTCCATGGGGCCGCCATTTTCCACATCCAGACTTCCTCTCTTGTCAGAACTCCACCCAGCAGAAGAGCCTATAGCCCGGCTTGCGTGGCCGCTTGGGCTGCACGGCTCATCAATAAATGCTGGGAATCAGAGGTGACTACAAGAGTATGCCACCCGCACAGCAGAGCCTGGCAAGCTACCCGTGTCGGATTAGATATGCCAAATACCAGTAACAATTATATACCTCATTCCCATGACCTGATGGAATGGTTTGAGGCTCTTTATGTTCCTGGAGCAAGCAGATGCCTTTGGGTTCTGCTAGCATGAGTTAGGACATATGGAGATGTTACTGGTGCCCGCTTGAGCAACCTTGATGATGAACGGGAAGACAGTGATAGTGATACAGTGATACATAAATTTATGTATATATAATATGTGCATACAGGAGTAGTACATATGCATATACTTAACTACATTTCAAATACACTTAAAGATTGAACAGAGGAGAAAATATAAGCAAAAAGACCTGAAACTAAAGCTTAGAACTAAGCTGCATGAGAAGAATCTTCTCCCTTCCACCCCTTCCTCCCTCTTTTCCTTCCTTGCTTCCCTCCTTCCTTCCTTCCTTCTTTCTCCTTCCTTTCTTGCTTCCTCTTCCCTTGCTTGCTTCCTTCCTTCCTCCCTCTCTCACTCCCTTCCCTTCCTTCCTCCCTCTCTCTCATCTCCTTCCTTCCTTCCTCCCTCTACTCCCTTCCCTTCCTTCCTTCCTTCCTTCCCTTCTTTCCTTCCTTCCTTCCTCTTTCTACCTCTCCCTTCCCTCCTTCCATCCTTCCTCTTCCTCCTCCTTTCTTCCCCCTCCCCTCTTCCCTCAACTCCTCCCGCCCCTTCCTCCCTTCATCCTCCTTCCTCCTTTTTTCATTTTCTTCCTCTTTCCTCCCTCCCCTCCCTCCTTCATTCTCTCCCTCATTCCCTCCTTCTTTCCTCCCTCCCTCCTTCCCTCCCTCCATCCTTCCTTTGCCACTTCCCTCCCAATTTCCATTCCATCAATTCTCCCTTTCTCCCTTCCTGTCCTCCTTCCTTTCACCCACTCATTCATTCACACCCAGAGATGGTCTGAAGATCTTTGGGATCGTTTCATGCTGTCCAGTTCACCCCTCTATCCATTCGGCTCTGGTTCCTGGCCCCTGCATCCAGGAGCTGGGCATGGATCCATGACTGGAACCCTGAGGGCCCCAAATAGATGATCATACAGATTATGGAAATGATGGCAAAATTAGCAAGGAGGATCTGGAGCTACTATGGAAGCATGCCTGGGTGCCCACCCACACTTAAAATGCTTCACTGGAGAGTGTCACCCTTCATGCATGAGGGTGCACCAGAGCCACCCCTTTCCTGTCCTGGGGCTCCAGCTATCAGTGAGCCTAGCAATGGCGGAGCTAATGACAGTGTCTGTGGTGGCAGCTCACACTAGCTGCCCCCGTCTGCAGCCAGCAACCAGCAGAGGCCTCCAGCCACCAAGGTCTGCCCAGAGCTGGAAACCAAAGTTCAGAGCCATAACCCACTCCAATGGTCACCTCCGTACCTCTTGCCATAACCCACTTCAGCGGTCACCTCTCAGACCCTGGCTTTGGGGTGGGTTCTCAGATACACTGATGCTAATGTTAGTCTGAGAGTGTTGAGGGGCCATAAGCATTCCCCACCCCAGTGCAGGGAGTTAATGGGGGACTGGCTGCTTGCGAGGTGACTTCCCATAAACCTGTGCAAAGCCAGGCCTGACCCTTGATGGTCTTATAAAGGAGCTTTTCAGCGGAAGTCAGCTGGGAAAGAGCTGGGTCATGACATACACACACCACACACACACACGCTAGTCACATACCAAGCATCACATACATCACACATGCACTCACACATGCCACACACATACCACACACAATCACATCCCACACTCTTATACCCATTACACAGACAAACCTACACACCTCACACACACCGCATAACAAACCAACCCACACATACTACACACCAGAGTGCCATGTCACACACAGACAGATACACGCATACACACTCCCTATACTCCAGGGCAAGCACTACCACACAGACACACACAAACACAGGCATGTATCCTAGGGGTGGGTTCCCAGAAGAACAGAAGCCCATGAACCTTCATCCATGTTCAGAATCCAAGGCTGGTCCGAGAATGAGCCTATTCCTCCCATGGTGCCTTTGCATTAAAGACAGACATTAGTCCAGAGCCCAGGTGTGCTCTCAGGTCTCAGAGTGTAGTTTCTCAAGGCTGTGCACTTCAGGCTGCAGGACAGTGAGCCAGTGGGCCATCCCACATGCTTGGCCTGCTGGCTTGCCATGATAGCATGTGGGACAAGTCACAGGTGCTGAGAGCCATGGAGAAATGGAATGCCACACACAACCCCTCCCCAGCACTGCCCTGGTCATGCTGTCAACAAACACTTGAAAGCAAAAGGGGATTTGGAGGCAACTTACAGGGGGGGAAAACTCCAGAGTGGGGAGCAGAAACTCGCAGGCTGGGAACTGGGCTGGCGCCTGTCGGGAGGCAGAGGGCTTCAGGGCACCTGCCGGGCTCTGAGAGGGTGTCCGCCAGCCCGTGCAGGGACAAGCATCGTTCCTGCCCAGCTCCCCAGGCAGCTCTGAGCCCCATAGCCATTGCTGACCCCTTGACGTGCACACCTTGGTAAATATTGATTCCTGGGAAGACGGTGACGCAGCCTCGAATCTTAATTCAGCTCTGCGATGCTCCGAGAGCAGCCAGGACAGACACACCAGCGAAGCCCCCAAGGGCAGCAGAGTCTCCCAGAGCGCAGAGCCCCCTGTAGCCTTGCTGTCTTCGTGGAAGGAGCCCTTGGAAGGCTTTTATGGGAAGTCTGAGCCATACGACACAGCAGCCAGAGGGTTGCACCTTCAGACGTGGAACAGAGACTCAGATGTTTGCAAGGGCAATGCCAGCGCCTGATCAATTGGATATTTCTGAAGGGTCTTTAATACAAAATGACCCTGAACTGTCGAAAAAGGCAAAGTTTATGGACAGATGGATCCTGAAGATCATCTGTGCTTGTATCAATGATGCATGGGGTAGGGGGCTCCCAGCAGGATCCAGAGGGGCCAAGACCACACCTGGGAATATTCTCAGTCAACTCAACCATCTAGTGCCTGGCTACGCAACCCTGTATGGGGCCCGCTCTGGGAGTCGGGGCCAGGCACATGTCTCTCCCTGTCCCCTCGCTGGCCTCTGCAGCTTCTCAAATCATTTTGAATAAAAATAAAAACCCCCACTGCTTGCAAAGCTCATGGGGGCTCACAGCTGAGCCTGGCCACTGCATGGTGGAGGAGGGGTGCTGGGCTTCCCCGAGAGCTTTGGAGAGCCCCAGAGAGCCAGCTGTGTCCTCCATCATTCATCCCTCCCTGGCCATGGGGACTGACGCTTCTGCAGAGGGGCTGGTGCAGGCAAGAGCGTGACCGAGCATCCCTGAGCAGCCTCTGTCAACAAGCAGCAGATGACAGAGTGAAATG
>JAJIBD010007728.1:0-65990 GCA_021461705.1 Cryptotis parvus | reverse complement strand
CATAGTGCTTGTTACAGCATATATCTCATAATAGTGTTCCTAAAGTCGTTGTTCGAGGGACTTCCTGACTTCTTAGGTGCCAGCTGACAGATCTGCTTTGACCATATATATTTATTTTTGCTTTCTTTTAGGGGAGGTCACACCTGGCAATGCTCAGGGGTTACTCCTGGCTCTGTGCTCAGGAATTACTCCTGGCAGTGCTCGGGGGACCACAGGGATGCTGGGGATGGCCTGGGTCGGCTCTGCTTGCAAGGCAAACACCCTACCTGCTGGACCTACCTACCCTGCTTTGACTGTTTGAGTTCAAAGGAATTTTCCTCAGATTATGAGCTTCCCTTTGGTGCACTTCATTTTACCAAGATTATGGCCTAGGACCCATTTATCTCCAGTCCTCTGAGGGCTTCTGTTGAATTCCCAATTTTATCATTTCTCTTTGATCCTCTTCCAGGTCTCCCAGTTTCCCTATCATACAGGACTCCATGCTGAAAGGCAAACTGGGTGTACCAGAGCTTCGGGTTGGGCGCCTCATGAACCGTTCCATCTCCTGCACCATGAAGAACCCCAAAGTAGAGGTGTTTGGCTACCCTCCCAGCCCCCAGGCAGGTCTCCTGTGCCCCCAGCACGTGGGCCTCCCTCCCCAGCACGGACCTCTCCTTTGGTACATGGGCTGGCGGGTTTGACTTTTGGGTATCAGGGGAGGGAATGGAAAAGTGAGAGCTTAGCTTCTCAAAATGGAGTGCGAGTGTATGGTTGGCAGGTGTCCTGAGTCAGGTTAGGATATCAGTGGTGGAACGGGACATAGTTCCTTGTTTGCTTGTTTTTAGTAGCCAAATATTTATACTGAAACTAGCAAAATTTTTCTCGCACAGAGTCTGGGATTGGGCATCCCAAAGAGATGTATGTTTTCATTAATTTATAGTCAGTTGGGGGCCAGAGCTATAGAACAGAGGGTAGGGCGTTTGCCTTGCACATGGTTCACCCGGGTTCAATCCCTGGCAACCCATATGGTCCCCAAGCATCACCAGGAGAAATTCCTGAGTGCAGAGCCAGAAGTAACCCCTGTGCATTGCTGGGTGTGACCCCCACAAAAAATTTATAATCAGTTGCTGATTATAATAAGGACGGGCGGGCCTTTCTTCTGAACCTTTGACAAAAATATCTAAAAATCGGGACTGAAACGATAGTACAGCGGGAGGGCGTTTGCCTTGTACACGGCTGACCCGGATTTGATCCCCGGCATCCCATATGGTCCCCTGAGCACTGCCAAGAGTAATTCCTGAGCGCAGAGCCAGGAGTAACCCCTGAGCATCTCCAGGTGTGACCCAAAAAGCAAAAAAAAAAAAAAAAAAAAAAAATCTAAAAATCTCTTTAGCCTTAGGATTTCTTAGACTAACTGATGCTAGAGCTAGTGACTTTAGGAGAATCGTAGGTGATGAGTGATAGGTGTCAGGGCACCAGGTACACAGAGGGCTCATGCGGTCTGTCTTTTTAACTTTGATCAGGTCAGTGGTCACTGCAAGAACATCCCCACTCTGGAATATGGATTCCTCGTCCAGGTAATCAGCCCAGATATCTTTTGTTATCCCACCCATTCCATTTCCTAACTTTCTGGTTCCTTGGTCATTTAACAAATACTTCATGAGTCGCTCTGCTCCCAGCATTATACAGAAAGATACTACACACTGAAAGAAAAAAGAAGATACAGAGTTTTCATCCTCAAGAAGCTGAGGGGCTATAGAGGTAGTATGGGGTTAGAGAGCTAGTACAGCACGTAAGGCATTTGCCTTGTATGTGGTCCACGTGGTTTCGATCCCAATATCCCATATGGTCCCCCAAGCCTGCCAGGAGTGATCCCTGTGGAGAGCCAGGGTTAAACCCCGAATAAAACCAGGTATGGCCCCTTCACCTCACCCTGGCCTCCTCAACCCCCATAAAAAGAAGCTTAGTGTGAGGCTGGAGAGATACTACAGGGTTTAAGGTGCTTGCCTGCATGCAAGAGAACTGGGCTTGATCCCTGGCACCACCAGGATTAATTCCTGAGCACAGGGACAGGAGTAAGCCCTGGGCACTGTTAGGTATGACCCCCAAAAATTTAATAGTAATAATAATAAGCTTAGAGTATTACTGGGATAATTTCACTTCGAAATCAGCTGTAACCACTATCATTGCATCAGTGCATAGATTCAGGATCAGAGAAGAGTTGACATTACTTCCCTGTGATCTCCAACTTTGCTGTCTTCCTCACAACCCTCTTTCATTGCTCAGCCATTGATCATTTGCTTCCTTTTCAAGTCTCTTTATTCTCTGTACTTTCACTTTTGCATTTCTCTCACCTTAGTTCATTTCCTTCCCTCCACTGACCTTTCTTCTCATATTTGCCTATTGTGGTCAAAGCTCAGTGTCACCTTTCCATAAAATCTTCTCCACTTCGGACTAACTCCTAGCTGGAATTACGTCTCCTCTCACTGATGTGTTAGAATGCTTTTTTGTTCCAGTTGCCACCTGTGTGTCATGAGTCATAGACTACCTTGAATTATAATTAGTTTGTGTATGTTCCACATATCCCTGTTGGAGTATAGGGTCTGAAAAGAAAATCTTTTGCATTAGTCAAGGAGATTTTTCCCTTAGCTGGGTACGGAATCGTTCAGTAAATCTGCTTTAAAGCGTAAAATGCCTTGGATATCTTTACTGTCCGAAAGATTGTGATATGTAAAACCTTGATGTATGCACAAAGCCTATCTAGTTGAAAAAGCAGTGTTAAGATAGAATATTGGGGGAGGAAGAGCGATAGCCCAGCGGGTAGGGTATTTGCCTTGCATGCGGCCGGCCCATGCTGGCCTGGGTTCGATCCCCAGCATCCCATAGGGTCCCCCGAGTACAGCCAGGAGTAATTCCTGAGTGCAGAGCCTGGAGAAACCCCTGAGCATCGCCGGGTGTGACCCAAAAAGCAAAAAAAAAAAAAAAGAATATTGGGGCGGGCAAGGATTGGTGGACCCTTGAGAATAATGCTGCCTTCTGAATTTATACTCTCAGAGTTGAATCTGTGGCTTAACCAGTACATAGTCTAATTTTTCTAGGAGTTGAAATAGCTTCTTAGCTCTCCACTTAAGCTTAAAATTCTCCCTTCAACATGGGGGTAAAAGGGAGGAGAGCAGCTGGGAAAACAGCAGAAATTTATTTCCCACATCTGTGTCTTGATGTAGAGACGTATCTTCTCTCTGCAGATCATGAAGTACGCGGAGCAGAGGATTCCAACCTTGAATGAGTACTGTGTGGTGTGTGACGAACAGCACGTCTTCCAGAATGGCTCTATGCTCAAGGTCCAGCATTCTCCTGGGGGCCTCTTTCTTGGACTCTTCCCTAAGAACCCTTCACTCTTTGTTTCTTTCTCCATTTCTTCCTGTATCTGTGGCTAAATGTAGAATTATATCCATAGTCCTGAGACTAGAAATAATTGTCTTTCTCAGGAAATAAATATCAGCATCCTTGTGTAAAAGCATAAGGAGGTTTGAGTATTTTAGCGGGTATAATCTTCCAACATTTAAAAAAGAAATCGGGTATTGTCCAGGATAGTTGGATAGGACCCTGACCTCCAGGTTTAGGTGAGACGGACACTTCACCATAAGAGATAAGAGATGGGGCAATGTTAGGGTAGTCCAAGAGTCTCTCACTGTGGGGGCAGCTCTGAAACCAGTCCGTAAGGCATTTTATGTAAGACTCCACTTACCAACTTTCCCCGACATAGAAGTCTCCACATTCCTGCCTCAGTCTAGGGCTGTCTGTGGCCAGGATTTCCTTCTCTCCCTCTAACTCTTTCATACACACACTTTGTCACTACTGTCTTTCTAATGTACCCCTTCAGCCAGCTGTCTGTACTCGTGAGCTGTGTGTCTTCTCCTTCTACACCCTGGGAGTCATGTCTGGAGCTGCAGAAGAGGTGGCCACTGGAGCTGAGGTATGAGGGTCTGGCTCAGGGCTGGGAAATTACGATCATGAAAGGCAGAGGGACTTTCACTGCTTGGAGTTTAACTTACAGAAATATTTCCATATGGGTTGTTCACTTTAATATTGTTTGTAATAGTTTGAAAAAAGAAAAATACAGGTTTGCAACTAAATTTAGGGAGTTTAGTTCCATTATGATATAGTCCTATAGTAGAAATACTGTATAACTCATTAATGGATAAAAATTATAATAAGATAGAAAACTCAACAGTATATCTGACATAATTTTTTTTTTTTTGGGGGGAGCACACCCGGCAATGCTCAGGGGTTACTCCTGGCTCTGCACTCAGGAATTACTCCTGGCGGTGCTTGGGGGACCATATGGGATGCCGGGGATCGAACCCGGGCCAACAAAGACCGGCCGTGCAAGGCAAACACCCTACCCGCTGGGCTATCGCTCCGGCCCCAATCTGGCATAATTCTTAAAAAAAATTATGTGAATATAATTCCGTAGGAAAAAATAACTGAAATGGTATATATCATACTTTGTGGTAGTGGCTTGTAAATGAGATTTGGTTGTGGATATGGGGATGATTTTCATCTAATTGCTTTTTAAATCATTGTTACTTGAAATCTTATAATGAAATGTTTTTTGTGTCTCTTTCTTTTTTTTTTGGAGGCGAGCCACACCTGGCGATGCTCAAGGGTTACCCCTGCCTCTGCACTCAGGAACTCCTGGAGTGCTTGGGGCACCATATGGAATGCCAGAGATCGAACCTGGGTCAGCCACATGCAAGGCAAACACCCTACCCGCTGTACTATTGCTCCGCCCGAGTTGTTGTTTTCTAAGTAAAAAATCACTTGCAAAAACAAACAAACCTACTAGGTTGTAAAAAGTTCAGAAAGAAGTGCTGAAAGGCCAGAACGATGGTACTGTGGGTAGGGTGCTTGCTTTGCACATCGCTGACCCAGGTTTGATCCTCGCACCCTCTATAGTGCCCCCCCACAATCTCTAAGCACAGAGTCAGGAGGAAGCCCTGAACACAGTGGGGTGTGCACAACAATAATAACAGAAAAACAAAAACCCCAAAACCAACAACCAAAAGAAGTGCTAAGATACTCTAGGAGGTAGACCGGGCCCGGCCCTTGTGATTCCTAGTACTGGAAGACACTTAGCTCTGTCCCTTCTTTCCTTTTATCTAAGGTGGTAGATCTGCTGGTGGCCATGTGTCGGGCGGCTTTGGAGTCCCCTCGAAAAAGCATCATCTTTGAGCCTTACCCCTCTGTGGTGGGACCCCACTGATCCCAAGACTCTGGCCTTTAATCCTAAGGTACAATTGCTTGGGAGCAAGTCACTGCTAAGGAACAGAAACAGTTTAATACAATGGGAGGCTATATTCATTCTAGTGTGCACAGGAGCTTGGAATCAGGAATGAAAGAAAAAATTGTGCAAAAGGTAGGACACTTGTTTTGAATACGGTCAACTCAGGTTTAGTCCCAGCAACCCAGATAGTTCCTCGAAACCCTTTAGTAGTGATCCCTGAGTGATCATGAGTAGAGCCAGGAGTAAGCCCTGATCACAGCTGCTTGTGGTCCAAAAAAAAAAAAAAAAGGAACGTGTATTTGTTTCTTGGGAACTTCTTTATTTTCACTTTTTGGGTCACACAGGCACTGCTCAGGGTTTACTCCTGGCTCTTCACTCAGAAATTACTCCTGGTGGTGCTTGGGGGACCATATGGGATGCCAGGGATTGAACCCGGGTGGGCCGCTGCATGCAATACAAACACCTCACCTGCTGTACTATCACTCTGTCCCCTCTTGGGAACTCTTGAACTCTAAAATTTGGCTGTTTAAGCGAACATATAACTGAGTTTGTCAGAGGGGAGAGGAATTAATATTATGTTGTGGTAGGGAATAATATGAACTCAGGAGCCAGGAAGACTTGGATTCTGTTTTGAGGTTTTGCATCTCCCTTGCTGAGTGGTGTTACTTTGGTGTTGCTAGTCACTGCCTTTCTGAGCTATGGATTTATGAACTTTCTGCATTATGCATTGTTATAAAAATGAGGGCTAGTATGTATACAAAGTGCTTTGATAGTCAAGATTTCTCTAGAGAAACCAATAGAAAGAAAGATGTTATTGTCGAGAAATGGCTCAGTGACCCACTATCCTGTTTGGCTAGGTCCTAGACTTCCTCTGCTTATCTCACCCGCTTTTGATTTTTAAATCACATCTTACTGTTTTCTACTTTCCTTCATCTGCTTTTTCTCTTTTACTGATTCTCCACAGAAGAAGAATTATGAGAGACTTCAGAAGGCTCTGGACAGTGTGATGTCCATTCGGGAGATGACCCAGGTACTCTGCTTTCCTGCCTGCAGTTCTGCTTGGGACTTGTGGGAGTGAGAACAACTGAGAGTTGCTGCTCAAGCCATCATGAATTCTCTTCAGTCTGCCTTCTTTAGCCTTCCGGGTCTTGTTCACTGTGCCGCTGGCTCTGTCCTGATTCCTCAACCTTTACCTTGCTGCTAATTCCTTCACAAGTTGTTCATGTTTAATGTTTTTCCCATACTTCTTAGGGAATTAGAGAAGGGAAAGACCTCTGCCAGGGCCGGGAGGGGATGGAGGGGGCTTAAAGGTAAGGAACTAGACCCAGGGGCCTCCATCTTCTGTCCTTCTAGGGGTGGGGCAACCACATGGAGCAGTGCCCGTCCTTTGACTCAAGGCTGTCCCTCACCAGACTTCCCCACCCCTCGTCTGCAATATCTGCATGAGCTCATTTGTACTCACATTTACAGGTGGGCCTCTTCTCAGCAAATCCTATATGTCACAGTTCAGACTATTAGGAGGTGCACCAACGAAGGAAGAGCTTCAAGAAGGGCTCTGTACTTTATGTAAAGTTTTACCACAGGATTCTTTAGCCTAATCTTTCTGGAACATTGATTTTATGTATTTATTCATTACAGTCAACTTTTTAAGGGCTGTAGGAGTTGTATAAAGTGAGGGAGACCCACCTGCATGTTGTTTGTAGCTATCTTCAATCATTTTCCATACTTATGAGTCTTCCCAACCTGACTGGGCTCCTCGGGGTGGGAATTCCATCTCCTCTTGCCTTAATGTGGCCTGATGTGCCTGCCTTGCCATGGGTTCCCTTAGCCAGACTCTGGAGACGGGGAGGGCTTCCCTCTCTTCTGGAAGATAACCTCATGGCCATTGTCTTTCAGGGCTCATATCTGGAAATTAAGAAGCAGATGGACAAGCTGGACCCCCTGGCCCATCCTCTCCTGCAGTGGTATGAATGCATTGGCTCTTTTGGGGATTTGAAGGATGGAGGTGGGCATGGCACAGAAGCCTACCCCTTCTCTTAGGGGCAGGTTCAGTATCTTCCCAAAGTTCTAGACACAGCTGCTTTCTCTTGAGGTTTTTGTTGACACACCTGTTCTGGACAAGAATGTAGATCCCACAAACACCCAACAATTTTTTTTTTTTTGCAAATTTATTTCTTTATTTGGCTTTTTCGGGTCACACCCTGTGATGCTCAGGGGTTACTCCTGGCACTGCACTCAGGAATTACTCCTGGTAGTGCTCAGGAGACCATAAGAGATGTCAGGGATCGAACCTGCGTTGACTGTGTGCAAGGCAAACAACCTACGTGCTGTACCATCGCTCCAGCCCTGCACACTTGTATTTTATTTTATTTATTTTTTAAATTTTATTATATAACCATTAGATAAACAATTACAAGATGTTCATGTTTGAGTTTTGGTTCTACAGTGTTCCAACACCCATCCCTCCACCCGTGCCCCCTCTCCCATCACCAATGTCCCCACCTTCCTCCCCCTTCCCCCAGCCTACCTCTATGGTAGGTTTTTCTTTATCTCCTTTCTCTCTTTCCTCTTTCTTTCTCTCCTTCTTGTTTCCCTTTCTTACGCATTGTAGATTGTAATATATTCTAGAACATGATTGGTTACACTAGTTTGATGTACCACGCTGCCAGGACAGCCGGGTGGCAGCTCTTCCTGGGGTGTCTGAGTCTTTGTATCATGGCTGAGAGCCCCGAGGCAGTTCGTGGGCGGGGCCACCAGGCCTCTGGGATGGGTCAGAGAGGGGAATAGGGACCCCAGCTCCATCTCCAGGAACGCCCTGTGGCTTCCGCCTCCGAAAGCAACCTACCTGGGCTTGAACTCGGCTGCTCTGCTAAGCTGGTGTTGAGATCAGCATCTCTCTTGTGTGGGTTCTGATGAGCTGTGGAGACCCAATAAATTTTGATGTAGTATCTCAATTTTTCCTCGCTGTTTCTTGTTTTCCAACAGGTTATCGTTTTGTTTATTGGGAAGCCACACCCGATGACGCTCAGGGCTTACTTTCTCTTGGCTCTGCACTTAGGGATTACTCCTGACAGGGCTTGGGGAATCATATGGGGAGTTGGGGGTCAAATTCAGGTTGGCCAAGGGCAAGGCAAGCACCCTACTCTCTGTACTATCTCTCTAGCCCCTCCAAGAGATTTTTTAGTGCCTATGCATGCAGGAATGAATACTAGTCAGTGGCCAGAATAGGTGTGGTCCCCTTAGCACTGCCAGGAATGTTCCCCCTCTAGAAAAAAAAAAAATTTTTTTTTGCTTTTTTTGGGTCACCCGGCAATGCTCATGGGTTACTCCTGGCTCTGCACTCAGGAATCACTCCTGGCGGTGCTCGGGGACCATATGGGATGCCGGGGATCGACCCTGGGCGGCATGGGCGGCCGCGTGCAAGGCAAACGCCCTACCCGCTGGGCTATCGCTCCGGCCCTAGAAAAAAATTTTTTTAAAGCACACTGTTTGGGAGAATGGTTTGAGGTTCTTCCTGTCCCTGGAGCAAGCAGATGCCCTTGGGCTACACTTGCTTGCGACAGGACTTATGGAGATGTTACTGGTGCCCAGTCAAGCAAATAATGAACAACAGGAAGACAAGAGACAAGTAACTATTTGGGACTGGAGTGATAGCACAGTGGTAGGGCATTTGTCTTATATGTGGCTGACCCAGGTTTGCTCCCGGCATCCCATATGGTCCTCCGAGCACTGCCAGGAGTAATTCCTGAGTGCAGAGCCAGGAGAAACCCCTGAGCATCGCCGGGTGAAAGAAGGAAAAATACTATTTATTTGAATTGGGTTTCAAAGATACTTCTGTTACCTCTCTAGTTCATTTCTTCTTTTAAATTTTTTTTAATATTTTGGGTCACCCGGCAATGCTCAGGGCTTATTCTGACTCTGCACTCAGGAATTACTCCTGGCAGTGCTTGGGGAACCATATGGGATGCTGGGGATTGGACCTGGGTCGGCCGCGTGCGAGGCAAATGCCCTACCCGCTGTGCTATCACTCTGGCCCCTCTACTTCATTTCTTTCCTCAAGGCCTTTTTTGTGATTTTTTTTCCGTCAGAGCTTGACATGTTATTGTTTCATCTTGACAGATTATGACCATTCCCTACTGCCCTCTACCCACTTCTCTCCCTCCCCAATTTGATTTGTGTTGTCCTCCTGGCACCGCTCTTCTCCCCTGAATGGTACTCTGCCTGTTCAGCTTCTGACATCAGAGCTTTCGCAGCACAGCCTGAGTGAATAACCAGGTGCGGGCCGTCCGGGATGGCGTAGCAGTGCTTATACGGAGGAAGCATGAGCCATTAAGCCGCCTGGGCTCGGAGAGAGAGCTCCTCACAGAGCCCTTGTCTCGTGCCTCTGCTCTCTCCTGTCCTCCCTGTCCATACTCCACACAGCACAGTCTGCTCCAGTCCTTTTCGTTCTTCCTAAGCCCCAGACAAAAACTCCTTTCTCTGAACTCCTGAGAGTTGCAGCTGTGAGTTGTCACTTTATCTTGTGATGGTTCTCTTTTGTGGTTCACTTTTTGTGAGCTTCCTCGTGTTAAGCTCACCTCTGACTCCCTGACTGGTTTTTGTCCCTTTAAGTCCCCAGTGATCCGCTGGCCCTGGTCAGCAGCTTTCCTTTCACGTTTATACACAAATGTTACCACGTACAGGAGTATCCAGATTGGTCTGCACATTTTACACAGTTCAGTCCTAGGTACTTTTATTTATTTCTCAGGGGCTGCTGCTTTGTTCAGGATGACGTAGCCTCTCATTTATTCTATAAGTTGTTTTCCTGTTGATTCCAGGATCATCTCTAGCAACAGGTCGCATATTGTCAAACTACCTCTCAGCAGGGTAAGTAACCATTCTTCCTCTGAAGTCGACATTTCCGGGAGGGACAAGGCGGGCTCCAAAGCAGACAATCGCGTGGTCGTAGAGCTGCCAGGTTGGCTCTGACCTGTAAGGTTCTTTGAGCTTAGGCATAATTTTCTTATTTGGGATCAGTACATGCCAAGATTGCTGCCATCCCCAACCCTTCCCTCCCTGATCTCTGTTTCTGCTCTGTTTTCCTGACCCCACCCCACCGTGGGCAGCAGCTGAAGTTCATGCACACCTCACACCAGTTCCTCCTGCTGAGCAGCCCTCCTGCCAAGGAGGCTCGGTTCCGGACCGCCAAGAAGCTCTACGGCAGCACCTTCGCCTTCCAGTGAGGAGGATGGGGACTGAGGGAGGCTTGGACAAATAATATCAGGCGATTGGGAGGTCAGGTTCTCTTGAGCTTTGTGAGTTTATGTTACCTCTGTCCTCTGGCCAGTCAGCAGTCACGTATGGAATGCTATAGTGGTTGGTGCTATGGAGAGTCAAAAGATACTTTTTCCTCTCAAACTGCTTATGATGGAGCTGAGGAGAAATGACATTCATATATAAAAAGGTGTGGCTGAAACAAGACAAATAGAGGAGATAGATTTTTAAATCTACATTGAAGAACTCAACTATTTATGCTAATTGTCGGAGAAAAGAGAGGTGGGGAAATACATCGATGGCAACTTAAGGATATTATATTCAGGGCTGGAGAGATAGTACAATGTAAGATGCTTGCCTTGCACACACCTACCCATATGGTTCCCTTCGAACACTGCCAGGAGTGATTCCTGAGTGCAGAGCCAGGAGTAACCCCTGAGTATCGCCGGTATGGAAACAACAAAAATGAAGGGTTTGTGGTTAAGACATAAACATGAAGCACAGCGAATAGAGCATTTGCCTTGCATGCAGCCGACCCAGATTCAATCCCTGGCATCCCATATGGTCCCCAAGCACTGCCAGGAGTAATTCCTGAGTGCAGAGCCAGGAGGAACCCCTGAGTCACATTGCTGGATGTGACCCAAAAAGCAAGGAAGAAAAAAAGTCAGTGATAAGTTGGGTTTAAGATAAATTGTTAAGTATCAAGAAAATAGACAAATGAAAATCCTGAGCCTTCAGCTGAGACTTAGGATGGTGCAGGTAAAGTGCAGAAGAGAGGACAGGACTGGACATGAAGATGTGCGGGTTAGCCACACACACCCATCCCGAATGTCTGTGGCTGTATCTGCATCCCTGCCCGCTGCCAGGTCTGTCTGTATCCATCTTCCTGTGCTGTGGGGGTGAGAGTGGCTGGGGAGGAGTCTTGCAAGTGCTCCTGGAAATTGCATATGGTGAAGAGATGTGTCTTCTGCCCTGCCTTTCAGCGGGTCCCACATTGAGAACTGGCATTCAATCCTGCGCAATGGGCTGGTCAATGCATCCTACACCAAGCTGCAGGTGAGGCTGTGCCCCTTCCTGCCCTGCACGCTGCATACTCCCCCTCCTGACGCTCGGTTTGGCGAGCACTGTCCTAGAGAACTCAGCACCCCAGACTCGGCTTCCCGAGGGAGGAGCGGCATAGTGGATAGGATGAATGTGACTGTTGTGTTTTTAACGATTGTTAGGAGTGGGAATATAGCTATTGGAAGAAATATGAATTATTGGGTATAGTCAGTGAGATGAACTAACTTATTCAGATAGAGCCTTTCATTTTATGGACCATTCAGAATTGATAACAGCCTTTTCCTTTTGTCCTGAGAAATTCCAAGAAATGAGTATTATCCCTCCTGCTGGCTGCCTGTTCTTTTGTTCCTTTTGTGGGGCTATTTGCTTGGGGATAGGAACCTGGATTCTGTAGGAGTGAATCAGTGGCTCCTCTTCTCTCCAAGGCAGCAGTATCTCGTGGCTCACAGGCCAGTCAGTTTTAGAGTTAGGTACTTAAATAAGTGAGCAAGGAAAAAGAGGGATGGAACACTGTGTAAGCCCTGTGGCTTCTGAAGCTACAGCCAAGGGAGGGCCCAGGCTCCTATTGCTCATCCTGGTGTTTCCCTGCAAGCTGCATGGAGCAGCCTATGGCAAAGGCATCTACCTGAGCCCCATCTCCAGTATTTCCTTTGGATACTCAGGTAAGAAACCCTCTGACCCCTGCACTCTTTACATTGCATTCATTATGGACATATGGTCTGTGCTGTTGTCTTCCTTCTCCATCATAGATACTTGGTCTGTGTCAGCTCCCTCCCGATTGTCAGTAGAAAGTCTATCTCTGTTTACGCACCAGGAATTCTAGTGCTTTACAAGGTGAAGTTATCTCCCTTCCCTCTTAGGAAGTTCTCTTCTCCATGGAGATGCTCTTGTCCCCTGTAGTAGCTTGATTTGTGCAATGGCTAGGGAACACCTAGGAGATGAAACGAAGCTTTTTATAGACCATGTGGCATCTGTCATGGTGCAGTCTGTCATTGTTGGTTGTGTGTATGTGACCTTATACATGAATATACTTGAAGGCTTAGGCTACTTCCTTTGGCTTACATTTCTAGAGCTGTTTTCCACCTCTCAGCATCTTTCAAAATAAATCAGTAAATTATTTTCTTTGGTGCTGGGGATCAAATCTGAGACCTCACACATGCAAGACAAGTACTCAACTGTTGAGTCCCAGCTCTTAAAATTTAAAACTTAAAAAAAAATTTTAACTGTTTATATACTATTCTAGTCACATTGAATGCAAAATGAAAAGATTTTATTGTAAAGGGAGATATGAAAAAGGTTTAAATTCTAGTTAGATGTATCTAGCTTCGTCAGCCTTAGAAAAGAAATTGAGCTAGCATTCTCTTGGTTTCCAGCTCTTGTGTTAGTGTCTTTTCAGTCTGTTCTTTTCCTTTCTTTTCTTTTGGGGGTGGCGGCAGTGGGGATGCAGAGTTTGTGCCATTCTTGGCAAGTACTGAGGTCTTACTCCTGTATGCCGGAAATCATTCCTGGTTAAGCAATATGTAGTGCAGGGGATTGAACCCAGGTCAGCCACATGCAAAGCAAACCTGAACTGCTGTACCAGCTCCCAGTCTTTTTCTTATTTTGTATGATGTTTGCATAAAGAATAGCCACTGTATAGTTGCATATCTACCATATGAATGGGATAGTCCCAGATTCTAATTTAACGTTTTTTTTTTTTTTTTTTTTTTTTTTTAGTTTTTGGGTCACTGGCCATGCTAAGGGGTTACTCCTGGCTCTGCACTCAGGAATTACTTTTGGTGGTGCTCAGGGGACCATATGGGATGCCGGGGATCAAACCCGGGTCACCAGCCGCGTGCAAGGCAAACGCCCCTACCTGCTGTGCTATCGTTCCAGCCCCAGTTTAACCCTTATTAAGACTAATAAACTAATAAACTAAAGCCCAGATTCATAGAACTGAAAATTTCTAAGAACAGACTAAGTAGAAGAAAAGAAATAATATAGTTGAGAGCAAAATTAAGTGAAGTAAGAACCAGTACAATAGATAGTACCCAAAGAGTAGAAGGTGATCCTTCAAAGAACTAACAAAACCATCTACTCCCAAGACTCACTGTTGTAAACCCATAGTACCTTAATAATAGTCATATTCAAATTAAAAACAAATGGGCTGGAGGGATAGTACAACAAGCTGATGCTTGCTTTGTAAGCAGCTAACCTGGGTTTCATCCCCAGCACCCATATGTTCTCTCAAGCCTGCCAAGAATGACCCCTGAGTGCAGAGCCAGGAGTAAGCTCTGAGCACCGGTAGGTGTGGCCCCAAATCAACAAAACCCTGGTTAGATTAAAAGATTCTTTACATTAATACTATGATAAGGGGACAGAACGTTTATATCAAGAACTCAAAAGCCAAGGGGATAATTCGGTTGATTTTATACCACTAAGAAAATTTTGACAATGTTCCTGAAAAATAAAACTTTGCCAAACAGATGTAAGAGGAAATAGTTGAATACACCCAAAACTATACAAAGATAGTAGTTTAAAAAAAAGAAATAAATTAAAATGCTAGTTTGACGAATAGTAAATCAGACTCTCCAGGAGTAAATCATGACAACTTTATCATCTACTCCAGTCATCCAGAGACTAGAGAAGGAAATACAAATCATAGTCTTGGAGGCAGAGAGCACGTGCATATGCTCTGCACACGAAGACTGGGTTCGAGCCCCTACAGTTTTGATCCCTGCAAAACTAAAGTAGCTCTGGAGCATCGCTGGGTGGGTGTGGTTCAGAAAACAAAGAATATCCCAAATCGTAAAATCTTACTCAAAACTGCATGGATTGGGCTGGAGTGATAGTACAGCAGGGAGAGTGTTTGCCTTGCATGCGCCCAACTGGGTTCAATCCCCAGCACCATATGGTTCCTTGAACACCGCCAGGAGTAATTCCTGAGTACAGAGCCAGGAGTAACCCCTGAGCATCAACAGGTGTGACCCAAAAAGAAAAAAAAAAACATGGATTGTAAATTAAAAAAAAATAACTACAATTTGGGAGTAGACATTTCAATCCGTAGTCTCATCCAAGATCTACAAATCAGAGATGGGAGATAGCTCAAAGGCTGAAACACGTGCTGGGCTTACAGTCGAGCTGAATTCAGACTGAAGTCCTAATCATAGGCCTAACAAAGTTGAGACTAGAGGGACACACAAGCAGGGTTTCCTGTCTCCTGAGAATGGGTCTGTGTGAGAAATAGGTCTCTTCAGCAGCCATCAAGGTAGGTGTAGGATTTACAGACGGGGACAGGAAAGGTGGGACCAAGAGCATCTACACCCTCGTCCTTAAATCTGGGAAGACTGAAAGACTTTGTCGGCATGGGGTTGGGGCACACCTAGCAGTGCTTAGGGTTACTCCAAGGTCACACTTGGCAGTGTTCCCGGAACCATGCAGTGCCAAGTATGAGCCTGTGACTCATGCATGCACAGCATGCGCTCAGCCCGCTCAGCTGTCTCTGCCCTGGAAAAACTTTCAGAAGTAATGGCTGCTATAGCTACCTGTGGGAAGTTGTTAGCATTTAATTGCTTTGCTTTCTCCCTTCTCTCTTGAACGACCGGTTAGAGTTTATGTACAGGCTGGAGCATCTGATTTGCTGAGTTTGCTTTCTTTCCTCTCATCTCAGTTGGATGTGTGGTGTTGCCACCACTGTCCTGGGTTCCCTCCAGTTGACTTAACAGGCCTATAAAGCCTGCTTTGACCAGACTAACTGACCTCTTCCTGCTCTCTTTCCTCCAGGCTTTTTGTGTTCTATTACCTCTGCCCAGAACACTTCTTCCTCTGTATTTACTAACACCTCTTCCTAATTCTATAGTTTTCTGCCCGGTGTTACGGGGAAATAATTTCTCCAAGATCTTAGGCTATGTTCATTTCCGTGCTCTCACATAGTGCCTGTATTCTCCCCACCTTAGCCTTTACTCTACTGTATTGTAATTAGTTGTTCCTTGCCTGTAGTCATCTGTAAGGACATTTTTTTTTAACTTACATATTACCAGATGTCAAGCTTGGTGCCTGACACATAGAAGGCACTTTTGTAGTATTTGATTTGGGCCAGGGTGAGTAAACTGGGCTTGTTTTTTTTCTCTGTCTTTCTGTGATAGGAATGGGGAAAGGACAGCACAGGATGCCCTCCAAGGATGAGCTGGTGCAGAGATACAACAGGATGAACACCATCCCTCAGGTATCACTGGCCCTGCTCCAGAACACTCTTCTCCACGGGCTATTTTTGGCCACGGAAATTGGTGGGTGGGAGTTTGAGATATTTGAAAGAATGTTGTAAGATGATACACTTCAGTCATGTGTAGCCAGAGTCCTTAGTCTACAAACTCAGCCTGTGTTTAAAAGCAGCGTCTAAACACGTAGGTAGAAACCATGCACTCATCCAGTCTGATCATTATAAGAAGTCAACTTTGCAGTGGGAGTGGGATTGGCCCAGGATATCCCCTGCCATCCCTGGCTAACTGACTTCTCCAGGGCAAAGCTGTGGTAGTCTTTTTTTTTTTTTTCTTTTTTGGGTCACACCCGGCGATGCTCAGGGGTTACTCCTGGCTCTGCACTCAGGAATCACTCCTAGCGGTGCTCGGGGGACCATATGGGATGCCGAGGATCGAACCCTGGCCGGCACAGGCCGGCCACGTGCAAGGCAAGCGCCCTACCCGCTGGGCTATCGCTCCAGCCCCTGCTGTGGTAGTCTTAACCTGGTTCTGTTCTCCTTTTTCAGACTCGATCCATTCAGTCAAGATTCCTCCAGAGTCGGAATCTAAACTGTATAGCACTTTGTGAAGGTAGGTAGCCCACCCAGTCCCTATTTTTCCATTTCCCATCCTGGTGCACTTTTGGCACATCATCCAGCCAAGGGTGATTTTTGAAGCATCATAGTTTTCCTCCTCTGCCAGAACTCTGAGACTTCGCATTGTAACTGCTGGGACCAGAGAGATGGCACAGTGGGTACGATGCTTTCCCAGCATTGACTGACCCAACTTCAGTCTCCATCACTCCATGTGGTCCTCTGAGCCCCACCAGGAGTGTGCCCTGAGCATGCAGGTGACAGCAATGACAACAAACTAGACATTAGAATGTTTTGTCCTCTTTTTCCCAGTGATTACATCCAAGGACCTCCAGAAGCATGGGAATATCTGGGTGTGCCCTGTGTCCGACCATGTCTGCACACGGTTCTTCTTTGTGTAAGTGCAGAAGTGTCCTGTGGGGATTATGCTGAGGACTTGGGCATGGGGTAGGGCTGATGGTGCAGCTCCTGGGAATGTCCGTTCGGTTTTGACTTGCCCTGGCTTCCTAAGTGTAGCTGGTATTGGGACTTTCCACTGGGAGCCTGGGGATGGAGTGGATCAGGGTCTGTTGGAGGAGAAGGCTCTCTCCCTGGAGTGTTGCCGGAGCGGGTTTTGACTTGGGGGTGGGTGACTGCAGCTCCAGATTGTTTTACTAGTTGACCGTAGTCGGGTGTTGTTCTCCCTCTATGCTCACACTTGCCCTGTCTTTGACAGATATGAGGATGGTCAGGTGGGCGATGCCAACATTAATACTCAGGACCCCAAGATACAGAAGGAAATCATGCGTGTGATCGGAACTCAGGTTTACACAAACTGAGGGGGCCCCAGCCCTCGTACCACCCCCCATTCCCCTAGGATCCATCTGCCCTCCTAAAAGGACTCAGGAGCAGCAGGCAAGGCTGCCCTGAGGAAAGAGGCCATTACCGAGGGGCAGGACAAAAAAGAAGAGGCGGCCTTCATGGTGGAGAGTCACCCAGGAACCACTCCACCTTGGATGGCCCAGACTGGCTCCCTACCCGATTTTCCCAGTTGACTTCACCCCGTTTGTAAATAAAACAATAAAATGGAAGGTGCTGTGGACTGCATATGATCACTGTGGTCTCACTGGCCCTGACCCAGTACCTGCCTCAAGCCCCCCAAATGAGAGTGGGGCTGGAAAGAGCGGAGCATCCCGAGGGCTGGGGCTGTTCCTCTTCTGTGGCGTCAAAGCCAAGTCCGCCTAGTGTATTATGCTACAGATCCACCAACATTTTTCCAATGGATTAGATGAAGGAAACTCATCAGTAGTGCACGTGACACAAAATGAAGTGGATGTAGAATACCACCGATGACTTTCCCTCAAGATAGAACCACAGGGGCCAGAGCAGCTCAGATTTCCAGCCTCTAGGACCTCTGCTTTCTGCACAAAATCTACTTTCCTTTGCCTCCATGTCTCAAGAAGTTAGGCCCCGACTTTGTTCCTCCCTCTCAGTTATTTCTTTGAGATAGAGGTGGGGAGGGGTACCGCAGTGGGAGATAGGCAGGTACAGATTTGTCTTTAGCTTAAAGTCTGTAAAAAGACTCAAAAAAAATGTGTGTGTGTGTGTTGTGGGGGGGATGGGGCCGGAGCTATAGCCCAGCAGGTAGGACTTTTGCCTTGCATGCGGCAGGCCCATACCGGCCGGGTTCGATCCCCAGATCCCATATGGTCCCCTGAGCACCGCCAGGAGTGATTCCTGAGTGCAGAGGCAGGAGAAACCCCTGAGCATTGCTGGGTATGACCCAAAAAGCAAAAAAAAAAAAATGAAAAGTGCGGCTGAGGTCTAGTGAATAGAGGACAGGGTGCTTGCCTTGCATGCAGCCAGCCAAGGTTTGATCCGCACCCCATATGATCCCCCTAGCACTGCCAGGAGTAACCCTGAGTAGATGTGGCCCCAAAACAAAACATATGTGGCCTCCTTTAATGAAGTAATTCAGATTCTCCAAAATTATAAAGGTGTGGTAGGTAGCTGTGTCTAGGAGTCCCAGCTGCTCCAGTGAAATCCTGATGTTGAATCCCGGCTCACTGTTCTGAGCCGGAGCCGTAGTGCAACGGTAGGGCGCTTGCCTTGCTTCTCACCAACCTGAATTCAACCCCTGACATCCCATATTGTCCCCTGAGCACCTCTGGGTGTGACCCAAAAAGCCAAAAAAAAAAAAAAAAGTCCACTGCTAGACTTGCAAACTATATTCTAGATACCTAAGAGACAGTTTCAGGAGACAGGTTGGACACTGCCAAATAGTGTATGACATAGGAAGAAACAGAAATGCAAGCAAAGAGAATTTTTTTTTTAATTTTTTTTTTTATTACACCAACATGTGATATACAGTTACAAAGATGTTCATGTTTGGGTTTCAGTCACACTGTCCTCCAGCACCCATCCCTCCACCAGTGCCCATCTCCCACCACCAATGTCCCCAATTCCCCCCCCCTCCTCCCCCAGCCCGCCTCCATGGCAAGTTCTTTATCTCTTCTCTCTCTCTCCTTCTCTCTCTTCTCTTACACATTGTGGATTGCAATACATACACCCAGAGATTATCATGTATATCTTTTCTCCTATATTCAATGCTCATTTCTAGGCTGGCATTATCACTTTTGACAAATATTAGCACACTGTTCCCTTCTCTGTCTCACCTAACCTCTGATTCCCACATGTCCGTGGTAGATTCCACCTTTTTTTTTTAATTGAAAGATGCTCATGTAGAGTCTTGGTTCCACAGGGTTCCAACACGCACCCTCCACCCAAACCCATCTCCCATCACCAATGTCCCGTCTCCCTCCCCCCCTCCCGCTTTTCAACCACCTGGCGGGCTCTATATGTCATTTCCTTCCTCTCTATATCTCCCTCCCAACAAACTTTCCTGCTCTTCGTGGAATGCAGTGCACCAAAAGACATCACTGTTTCACCACCCTAGTGGCCGCGCGGCCGCATAGCGGCCGCGCGACCTGGGCTCAAACTGGTTTTGGTCTGTTCCTCTGGTCATGGGGCAGTTTCCCAGCGTCCGGACAACGAAAATGGTGGCTAGTGTGATGGACGAGTCTCATCCGGCTGCTTCCGGGACCCCCTGGAGGCGACGGGCCCACTCCCAAAGCCCATCTGCCCTCCTCGGGGTTCCATGGGTAGCTGAGGCCCGGCGCGAGCCGAGCTCCCGCCTCCCCAGCCATCTGCAACACCCTGGATGCTGGCCCGTGGGCAGCTCCTGGGCGGAGAAACCAGGCTCGACAAAATGGAGGGGGAATGGGGGCGGAGCGATAGCCCAGCGGGTAGGGCGTTTGCCTTGCACGCGCCGGCCTGTGCTGGCCCAGGTTCGAATCCTGGCATCCCATATGGTCCCCCGAGCACCGCCAGGAGTAATTCCTGAGTGCAGAGCCAGGAGTAACTCCTGAGCATCGCCAAGTGTGACCCAAAAAGCAAAAAAAAAGAAAAAAGGAGGGGGAAGGGGTGACCACGACAAGCAAAGAGAATTTAAAAGCAAAACTAGAGGCCAGGGAGACGGCAGATAGGGCTGCAGTACATGCTTTGCATGCAGGGAGTCATAGGTTCAGTCCCCACACCACATGGTCCCCTGAGTATAGTGAGCAGTAGCCCTGAGGCCCCTTTCTGCCATGTACTGCCTATTATTACCTTTGCCCTACTTCACAAGAACACCAGATCTGCTTTATAGATCCTGGTTTGCCTTACATGGAGACAGTATTTTAAGGTCTATGCTCAGAGGATCTGTTTTTACAACTTCTGTTTCCCTTCCTGACCAAGACTTAGTCTGACTTCACAGTTTTCCCTAGGCTTTCTCCCAATTCTGGTTGAAACCAGAAGGTATTGAAACCTAAAGTATTGGGAAAATACCTCATCAATAAGTAAATGTCCCTAAAATGAGTGAACTCCCTTATGTGAATTTCCTCGCTCCTGGAGGACCCCTGCAACTCACCGGATAATGTGAGAGACGGCCAACACTTGGTCACTCTTCCTAGGTTAGTGCTAAGACTTAAGCACTTGAATAATTTGCTAATACTTTGGCTTGCTTCCATTGTATCGGCATTGTTGTATGTATACTCTGCATATGTTAATATTCTCACAGTCCTGTGAGATAGTTGCCATTAATGCCATTTTGTAGACGGGAGTACAGACATGGAATGCATGATTTACCCATATTCTACAGCTCATTGCTGAGGCACCATTACTCCAGAGCCACTGTTTTGCATCTGTGCTCTATAATAGCTTTTCAGTCTTTACCAATATTTTCTCATTTAATACACAAATAAAGTAGACAAGAGGTTTTCTTTAGAGATATTATAATTGTCTAAGGTCTCATAGGCTGGTTTATGGCAGTGCCTGCCCTTTAACTAGATCTGCCCAACTCCAGGACATGAGCTCATAAACAATTTTTTTTCTTCCTCCAAGAATTTTCAAACCACTCCTATCGGCATTCCAGTAATTGAATATAGGTGCTTGACTACTCAAATTGTTTAACAACAGTTTTGCTCAAGTTTCAGAGATTTATTTTCTTTTTTGGGTCACACCCGGCAATTCTCAGGGGTTACTCCTGGCTCTGTACTCAGGAATTACTCCTGGCGGTGCTCAAGGGACCATATGGGATACCGGGACCGAACCCGGGCTGGCATGGACCGGCCGTCGCAAGGCAAAGGCCCTAACCACTGGGCTATCGCTCCGGCTCCAAGTTTCAGTGATTATTAATATGTTTTTTATCTATGGTAAGCATTTCATATATTCTTTATCAGTGGCAATTAATAGGTACTAGCAAGTGTTGGAATGAGAAGTTATGAGCATACAGTATATATTACCTAAGTGCAAATGCCTGAGCTAGTAGTCTCTTGGGTATCACTTTTTTTAGTGGCCTATGCATAAAATACATGAAGTTAAATACACCACTTCATAGTGTTCCACAGAAAATTAATAGTACTGTTTGAGGGGCCGGAGCGATAGCCCAGCCTTGCAAGCGGCTGGCCCATGCCAGCCCGGGTTCGATCCCCAGCATCCCATATGGTCCCCCGAGCACCGCCAGGAGTGATTCCTGAGTGCAGAGCCAGGAGAAACCCCTGAGCATTGCCGGGTGTGACCCAAAAAAAAAAAAAAAAAAGTACCGTTTGAATCCAAGAAGTTTGCAAGTCATACAAGTCACATCTGATAAAATTTAAAATGATGAAAAGCAGATCTAATTAAACCCCACATCACATATATAAAAGAGTGCCTTCATTGCAGGGGAGCTTGCAGAATGGGGCCCTGGTAGAATCTGCCCCAAGCCTGGAGGAGGAGTTGAGGAAGAAGGGCCTCCTTCCCCACCTTGTCACTGGGAGGGAGGGCCGTGAAAGAGACCAAGACTAGGACAGATCCTGCGCCGGGCTACAGTGGGTGGGGTGGCTCCTCCCTTGCCCATAATGCTGAATCTCTGAGCCTGGGCATGCTTAGCGCAAGGGCCGGGGAGCTCTCTGATTCAGTTCCCGGCTGCTTCTACATGGAGTGCTCAATCCTCGGGAGTTTAGCCTCCCCGCCATCTTGGTAATTTTCCACATAGGCAGGGTGTGGCTGTGACTCAGTTTGTGGGAAGGATGTGACCATTTGTGGGGAGGAGCCTTCCTGCCTAATTCCTTTCACTCTGCGGTCGGAGAGGAGGGCTGTGTGTGGTTAGCTGGAAGCCCGTGGGCATGGGGTGGAGGCTATAACTAGGGTGTTAAGGAAAGAGCAGACCTTGAACTGTGACGGGGGCGCATCTAGGGAAGAGGACAGCGGCTGTCGTTCATGGATGCCATTTCAGTCCTCCAAATACTGATTTCTCTGGGGAAATGGGGAAAGAGACTGCTGTTTACAGTCCCAGTTAGGGGAGCATGTTAGGATGTACTTGTGTCAGAAATGGAGAACAACTTGGTGAACAGGCTTCAGCTCCCCTGAGGGGGATTTTTGTTGTATTTTGGCTTTTGGGTCATATGTGGCGATGCTCAGGGGTTATTTCTGGCTCTGCACTCAGGAATTACTCCTGGCAGTGCTTGAGGGACCATATGGAATGCTGGGGCTTGAGCCCAGGTTGGCCTCATGCAAAGCAAATGCCTACTCCGCTGTGCTATTGCACTGGCCCTGAGGAGGCAATTTAGAGAGAGATCCTGCTGACTGACCGGTCACCTGACTTACCAACACTTGGAATGAAGAAGGACACATTAAGCTATGGAAGTCTTTGCGTCCGTGCTGAGGAGGCTGAGGGAGATGGGGTGTCTGGGCACAAACTCAGAACATTCTGTCCAGCCCCCTTTGCCCTGGGATGGCCTTCCTGGCAGTCCCCTGTCAGAACTCGCTCTCCTCCATGATTGAAGCCTGTTTCCCACCCAGACCTTTATCCCTAGAAAGCCATTTTCTCCTTCCTGCTAGGATTTTAGAGAAAATTCAGTTAAGATTTGTGCTAGGGCCAGGGCACAAATTTGTGTAGCTCAGTAGGAGTACTTGCCTTGCATGTATGAGGCCCAGGTTTTGATCCCAGGTGTCACCGGAAAAAGATTTTGCGCCACCTGGCATCTTGGTAGAACTGAAAAGCTCTTCAGAGTCTGAAGGAAGGCATGGAAGGAACAAAAGTGTACCTGTCCTGGCACTCTGGAAAGGGCAGGCTTGGTTCAGTGACAGACACCCTGCTTTAAACCTAAGATCCAGGACTGACGTTGTTACTGGCCTGAGAGTGTCGGGCGCTCCGCCGGGGTCCCCGACAGTGCCGGGAAGCGAAGTTCCCTTCTACCTTGAAGCCGGCGAAGAATAGATGAACACTCAGGAATCCGATGCGGTTTTAAAAGGCTTTACTTATCACAGGTTCAGGCATACAAATCAGCAAAAGGGAAAACCCGATGCTTAGGATTCCAGGCTAGAACCCCAGCCACGTGTAGGCCAAGATGGCGACCACCACGTGTAAAACTTCCAAGGGGAATAAACGCTCACAAGACGAGATCCCACAGGGAAGAAGACCGGGAGGCGGGAACCGGCTAGTTTATACCCCCAACTCAGACCTTCCTCCCATTGTTAAGGAAAGCAGGGAGGGTCCAATGCCCTTAGGTAATCCCCTCCCTGCATCTCACCTAGGGCCTTTACTGTGCTAATGTTTTGAGCCGGGAATGCCTTTGAAATGTAGAGAAGGGGGTTTCTGAGATGGCATGTCACTGTACCAAAGATCAACACCAATGCCAGTTAAATATTTCTCCAAGCCTTCACAAGTCTCCTCTACTTCATTGTAGTTTTATATTTTATCAGGGAGCCATGCTTGTTTGTTTGGAAGCAAACAGCATTTCTCTCTGGTCTAATTACTTAGGTGTCCTTACGTGGCCAGGCTAATATGCTGGTAAGATCTAGCTAGTCCCACGATGATTGTGATAGCATGGGAGAATATTTATACCAGCTAGTACAGCATACATGGTCGGATAAACTGCCACATTTAGACTACCCCCTTATCTACGGAGTGATTTGCGGGAGGCAATCCAGAGCAGATGCAGCGGCCCTTAGGAGTCCTGCAACATGAGAGTACTGAACACTTTGTTTCAGGCCAACGTGTAACTTCCTCCCTTTACCAGGGCCAAAGCTCATCTCGGGCCCGATTGAGCCTGCTATCATTTGCTGACCTTCCGATCCTGTCACAGACTCCAATGCACCCTTGGGGAGCCAGAGAAACAGTACAAGGGGTAAGGTTCTTGCCTTGCACATGGCAACCTGGACAATCCATGGCACCCCATAAGGCCCCCAACTCCTGCCAGGAGTGATAATCCCCTGACCACGTGCAAGAGTAAGCAAGGCCGAGCATAACTGGCTGTGGTCCCGAGACATCCAAAAGACAAATGACCTCAAACACTTAAATCCCAGACTCTGGCTGAGAAGTCAGCCAGCCTGTAGCCTGCCTCATCCCCCAGCCCAGTGAACATAGCGTCTTCCTGTTCCCATCCCACAGGACGGCTGGAAGAGGGGAGGAGGAAGACTTCTCTAGGGAATGTTTTTTCTCCCAAGAGCCATTAGGATATTTCTAACACTCTTGGACAGCTGGACCGTGGGCAGACACTGGGAAGCTTATGTGTCCGTCTGCACCAGGGCCAGCCCACATGATTTCAAGGGCCTCCTAGGGGTCTTGGGCTGGCTATTCCTAAGGGCCTAGCTCCTCATTTTTATGGGCTGGAGGCAGGATGTCACTCCCAACTGTGCTCAGAGCTTATACTTGACTCTGCTCAGGGGTTGGGGGACCATATGGCATGCCAGGGATACAACCTGGGTCAGCGGCCTAGAAGGTACGAGCCACACTCACCGTTCTACTGGTCTGGCCCAGTCCTAGCTTCTTAACTGGGTCCCAAATGTGGGGCTTGGGGCCAGAGGGATAGCACAGCGGGGAGGGCGTTTGCCTTGCATGCAGCCGACCCAGGTTCGATCCCCGGCATCCCATATGGTCCCCGAGCACTGCCAGGAGTAATTCTTGAGCAAAGAGCCAGGAGTAGCCCCCTGAGCATTGCCGGTGTGACCCAAAAAAGCAAAAAAAAACAAAAAACCAAATGTGGGGTTTGCTCTAAAATGAATTTATTATCACCAAGTGCTTAACCTGTGTACATACGTTATATATCTATGTACCTGGGGTTGAGATAGACATCTCCTGTATAATGGGCTCACTAGTGGGCACTTGAGAAGCCCTGTTGTAGGGCTCTCTTTTCTCAGCTTCCCCAGCTGTGTGGTTACTTGTTGCTGAGTGAAAGGAGGGAAGGTCTGGAGGGTGTCCCAGAGAAGCACAGCCTGAGTTACTTGATTCAGAAAGATGCTCTGGGAGCGGAGCGATAGCACAGCAGGTAGGGCGTTTGCCTTGCTCCTGGTCGACCGGGTTCAATCCCGCATTCCATGTTATCCCCTGAACACTGCCAGGAGTAATTCCTGAGTGCAGAGGCAGGATTAACTTGTGAGCATTGCTGGGTGTGACCCAAAAAAGATAAAAAAGAAGATGCTTTGGCACCAGACATGAGGACAACGTAAAAGAAAGAAGAATATTGGGGAACCAGAATGATAGCACAGCGGGTAGGACATTTGCTTTTTGCACACAGCCAACCGGTGTTTGATCCCTGGCAACTGTAGGGTCCCCCAAGCACTGCCAGGAGTAATTTCTGAGTACAGAGGAGTAACCCCTAGGCATCTCCAGGTGTGACAAAAAATAAAGGTCCCCCCACAAAAAAAAAATAAAACTGGTCACTGTTATAGTCACATGGATTGCCTGACCAAGCCATCTAAGAATCAGGAAGTGTCTTTCATTCTTCTTTAAATAATGAAACTCTTGGGGCTGGAGCGATAGCCCAGAGGATAGGGCGTTTGCCTTGCACGCGGCGGGCCCATGCCGGCCTGGGTTTGATCCCCAGCATCCCATATGGTCCCCCGAGCACCGCCAGGAGTAATTCCTGAGTGCAGAGCCAGGAGAAACCCCTGAGCATTGCGGGTGTGACCCAAAAAAGCAAAAAAAATAAAATAAAATAAAATAAATAAGGAAGCTCTTGCGGCTGGAGGGATAGTACAGCGGGTTGGGTGCTTGCCTCACAAACTGGCTGACCTCTTTTCAGTCCACGCATCTCTTATGGTCCCTTGAGCTCCACCAGGACTGATCCCTGAGCTCAGGGCCAGGAGTAAGCTCTGAGCACTGCCGGTGTAGTCCAGAAACAAAAATTTCAACATTTAACAGAATAGTCATAGATGGGCGGAGCAATAGCTCAGCAGGTAGGGCGTTTGCCTTGCAGCGGCCGGCCCATGCTGGCCGGGTTCGATCCCTGATATCCCATATGGTCCCCTGAGCATCGGCAGGAGTAATTCCTGAGTGCAAAGCCAGGAGTAACCCCTGAGCATTGCCGGGTGTGATCCAAAAAGCAAAAACAAAAAACAAACCCTCGTCTCCATTATTGGGTATGAGGTTACCGGAGGTTACCGCATGCGTTAACAGTAATCTAGGATTACATACACACACACAACTTTTAGAGTGGCACCTAACCAAAGCACACAAGTCCTGATTGTGGTGTTTGCACTGCTCACAATGCTGAGGGGGCAGCTGCGGTACATTTCCCAGCTGTGGTATATGCTCATCTTTTTCTATTTTGGTGCTCTCCGGGTCACACCCTTTTTGTTGATGCTTGCACACACCTGGCTGTGAGGCAGCAGGTGGCACTGAGGGTCAGACACAGCTGCCAGGACCACAGCATTCACAGGTGGTATAATAAAATATCTGCTGCTCAGAATCAGAGGCTTGCAGGTGAGCTGCTCAAGCCCTTAGCTCCAGAGCTTGGAGATGGAGCACCGCTCATCACTGCCGCCGGCTGTGTCTGCCACTGTGCTCCGTGAGTCCTTGGCTCAGGGCAGAGGACCATGAGTCCTTCTCTGGGCATGGGGCTCCGACGTGAAGCTGGGCATGTCTTCTCTGCATCTGCTGCATTTCTCCTTCCACTCCAGTGCCCAAACCCGTCTTCCACTAAGACTTGGAGATGAAGAGATTTTTGTTAGAAAAGATCTTTCCGCAAGCAAAATTCACTTTTAGGCTGTCATTTTTCTCCTCCCATCTTATCTGAGCTAGCAAGAAAGTTTAATGATGGTCCGTGATTCAAGTGCTGGCGGCCCGTGATTCACTGCAGGCCGGGCTGTCTACACGACGGACACACCCAAGGTCTCCTTATCCAAGAAAGGAAGGGAGCCTAAAGCGGGTAGTCTTCACGGGTTTTTAACGAAGCAACATTGTACGTGCTCTCCAAGGTTGTCTAAATGCAAGCAATGGTTAACAGCTGCACTGATAACCGCTTTCCTGCGCGCTAATGACCGAGAAATCAGGAAATACCTTACGCTGTGAGACGAGGCCCACCAATACCGACGGAAGGCGTGCGGAGCCCCGCGGAGGCGCTCGTCTCCGACCTGCAGCCTGACCTGCTCTTTCTGCACGGTTCGTCCACCAATGGCACTTTCTCGCGGGGGCACTCGCCCTGCGCCAGCATCCAGCGCCCCGACCTCTCCTCGTAGGCGTCTTAGATCACAAAGGCCTCGGTGCCCCGGCCAGCTCGCGCTCTCAGCACCCCGCCCCGGGAACTCCCTCGAAGCCGGCCCGGCGCGGCCTGTGTCTCCCGGCTGCTCTCCGCAAGCCCGGGCGGGCCGAGTCGGGGGTCCGCGGGGCGCGAGGGGGACGATGGCCTGGGCGCCCGTAAAGTCAGCAGCACCCGTGATTCCGGGCAGCCGGGCAGAGCGTGCATCCCCCGCGGCAGGCGATAACGGGGGGTTGGGGCGCCCGAGGGTCTGGGTGGGTGGCCAGGCCAGCTGGCTGGGTGGGAGGGCCACTGCGCCTCGCCGCCTTCCTATTGGTCCTCAAGGCGTGTCAATGAAGGCTCTTTACTGCCTGTATGCGTCCGCCGCGGAATGTAGTCCGCCCCAAAGGGCAGCCGGCCCGCACGCCCCGCCCCCGAGGCGCTTCCGGCCGAAGGTGAGTGAGCGCGGCGCGCGCGGCGGGCGGGGCGTGGCGAGTCGGGCGTGGGGATTGGGCGGGGCGCGGCGAGCCGGGCGTGGGGATTGGACGGGGCGCGGCGAGCCGGGCGTGGGGATTGGGCGGGGCGCGGCGAGCCGGGCGTGGGGATTGGACGGGGCGCGGCGAGCCGGGCGTGGGGATTGGGCGGGGGCGCGGCGGAGGGATCGCGGCGGCGCGGCAGCCAGGATAACCTTGAGGCTGAGGCCGCGAGTTCCCGCACTGGATCGACGCTCGCCGGCCGTGCACGTCTGTCCGCTGCGCCTGCTCGACCGCCGTCCCGACCTGCCCGGAGGTGAGCAGCGCGGGCAGGGAAAGGCTGGGCCCCTCCGACGCCCCTCCGACCTGGGCTCCCGCTGCCTTTCGGATGCGGAATCCTGGCCTTCGCTGCTCGCCCTTGCAGCACCCGGGGGGCGCGGCCGCAGGGCCCCAGCATCTCGGACCCGCTTGAGGGCTTTAGAGGAGAGAAGCTGCTCGCGCCCTGGGTTTGTTCTTGGAAGCCCCTCGCCCGTTTCCGCTGCTAAATAGATGGGCCAGCTGGCCCCTTCCTGCTTCTCCCCTTCCTCCTTTGTGATCCCCCTCCTCGGCGGGTCCGCCCTCTGCTCCCTCCTGTTTTCTCTCCTAATTTGACCCTCGCCCGTCCTCTCCTCCATCCCTTCCGCTTCCCCGTGCGCCTCTTCCCTCGGCCTTTTCTCAAGAATTTGCACTCGTCCTCCTCATCGCGCCGCCGGGGCACCCAGCTTCGGATGGTTTCTTTGCGCCCCCGTTAAAGCCTCGTGGTGCTCCCAGCCCCGCCTCCATGCAGGGTCCGCCACGCTGCCCGCCCATCCTCCCCCTGCACGCTGGTCACGTCCGCGCCTCCGCATCCCTGGCCGCCCCTTGTGATTGGCACCGCCCGCTGCCCGCCCCTCCCTGGCCGACCGCTCGCGTCCCCGGCTTCCCGCCCCTCCTGCTGCATCCCGGGCCTGCGGTCCCGGGGGGGGGAGAGACGGGACGCGGCGGGCGGCGGAGCAGGGTCATCTCGGAGATGCTGATGTAGTCCCCGGCACTGTTCGAGGCTTGCATAACCCCTCTGGTACGAGAGGGAGAAAAAGGGGCTGGCCTGTTGGGGACTACCCCCGTGCTCCCCTAGGAAGACCCCCGAGGTCCGTCCCGCGGGAGTGGGGGGTGCACGGAGCTGCCCAGCCCGGCGAGCGGGGAAGCAGGGAAGATGGACACTCCTCTCCTCTGCTTCCTGTCGCTGAGCGAGTGAAGCCCGGGCTGCAGAACCTGAAGGCCACGGGGTGGTCCCAGGCGAGGCAAGAGTAGAAGTAATTTCTAGGGCTTGGCTCCGTGGGCCGTGTTGCTAGGTGAAAACCTTGTGAGCCGATAGCTTTTCTAGGGCAGGAGGTAGAGATTAAGATGAGAGCAGATACAGGTTGCGGGGGCGGACACAAAAGTTGTCGCTGGTAAGTGCAGTCAGGAAGGTGGTTATGGGGGGCAAGCAGAAGTGAGGTGCAGGGGGTCTTCAGGACCGCAGTCAAGGTTTGAAGTAGCAGGAAACCTCTTCCAGTTGGCACGTAATTTATTTTTTCATGGTGCCAGGGCCTTGCATTGGCACAGACCTGCTCTGCCACTGAACCGTGAGAGTTACTTAAAGACCCAGTCATGCAAGTGCGGGCTGAGGGTAGTGGAAAGGGATGATGACCCAGGTTCCAGCACCTGCAGCCCCACCGGGAGTAGCCCTTGAGCACTGTTGGATGTGGCCCTAAGAATCAAAAGGAAAAAGACTCCGTCCTGGAAGGTCTTCAAAGCCAAGGACATTGATCCTTCCCTGTCTGATAGTGAAAGGTCCAGGCCCGGTAGCATTTCAAACATGAAGGCGGTTCTAGAACCAGGTGTGAGTCGTTAACACAGTGGCGGGAGTTCCACCCCCGTGCCTGCCTTTGTCAAGTCGGTGGGGTCTTTGTCCCTGGGCTCATGGAAAGACACGGACTCCTAAAAACACAGCTAAATGTATCTGGGCGCAGTGCGCGAGTACAGTTCTGGGTGGTACAGGGAAAAGATGCCTCCCACCGTGGTTTTGATCACAGTCCATCATGGAGTGGGCGGGCTCTGCCTCCCCTGGCAGCCTTAGACACAGGTGTCACAGTTCCTCTCTGGGAGCTGTGCTCGCTAAAGCCCAGGCATCACCTGGAAACCAGTCCGTTCCTCCCCTCCACCCCTGGGAGTCCAGGTACTGTGTTTACAAAGTGCCTAATGGTGTTGCTTTTGCTGATTCCACTGGGTGCCCAGGTTCTTTGATCTCTGAATGAGGACCCCTGGGCAAAGGAAGGCCTAGACTGAGGACTTAGGGGGATTAGCCTTTGGTGGCCAGCCCTAGGCCCGGGCCAGAAACCTTTAGGCTCCTTCCTTCCTCCAAAGTATGAGCCATCCTTTCCTGGTGGGGTGCTCAGAATGCCTGCTGGGGAGTTGAAGGCTAAGTATTGCTGCGGGTGTGGCCGCTCCGGAGGGTACAGAGGTGGGCCTAGGTCAAGACTCCTGGTCTGCAGCATTGTTAGCCAATAATTTACCCTCTGCTTGCAGGAGGGTGCTGGAGGGGGCGCCGTGGGGCTCTTCTGAGGGAGGATCTATGTAGCTTATCACAGGGTGGGGGTAGGGCACGCTCAGTAGGTAAGATGACTCAGCCCCTGGACTTAACTGCTGTTCAGACAAAGGTCTTCATTAGGTGAGTGGGTCTCTGCCTATTTAAAAAGCCCCCCTGCCCCTTTCAGTGAGTGACGTAGGCAATCTCCACAGTTTAAAATGTGCAAACTGGTCGCTCCAGGAGCCCAGGCACTCTCACCCAGAACTGAGGGGCAGAGGGTGATTCTCCCCTGCCAGGTGTACCTGCGGTACTGTGCCTTCTGCGGCGGACATGGCAGTGCTGTGGGAGAAGGGCCGCAGCGGGACCTGAATGACCTTGGGTTAAGACTGTCCTTGAACTCTTTCTGAGTTCTGAGTTCTGGCCTTGAGCCAGAACTGTGGGCACGGAGTCTGCCCAGCGCAGCTCTCACGGCAAGCATTGCCTTGCGCATGAGTAGTTTGGCGCTGAAGCCATCTTTTTCAGAGCACTGTTAGGTCCTCAAGAACTGCATCCCCAGAATGACTTGGCAGGTTCCGTGTCTCCAAATGCAGCCAGACCTGTGGAGTTGGTTCTGTGCCTTGGGAGTTGTGACATGGATCTGGGGTCACAGGAAAAGCCATCGTATTTCTTAAAGCTGTGTGTTTCTTAATGTTGCGGCAGTGAAGAGATGGGGAAACGGCTGTGAGCAAGAAGGTGGGAACAAATGCAGCTCTTGCCTCACAAAACATGCTGCATGGGTTTGCTTTTGGCGCAGCTTTTTATGAAGGCAAGTCAGGATGTGTCGTCTTGGCTAGGAACTAAGACGACATCAGGCTGTGGGAAATTACTCGTTTGACTTCTTTGAGTCATTCCTAATAGCCATAGTCCTATACCAGTTAGCTGGTCTACCACAAGATTGAGTCGCTGTGAGAGCAGTTTTCTTGCAGCCGTGCTGAGGATCATGTGATAGATGTTTATTCATATAGTTTACTAGTTTACTTGGTGAACGGTCTCATAGCTCCTTCAGTCATCACACACACACACACACACACACACCCTCCCCTTGTCCAGCTAGGAGCAGTGCTAGGTGAAGGTCGTTTCGCACTGCTGAGGGCTCACTCGTGGTGGTGCTGGAGGTGAAGCCTGATTGGCTGCGTGCCAGGCTATAGTCCCTTTCCCATCATTCTTTTTGTTTGGGGAACATACTGGCTTGGTGCTCAGGGGACCCTGCTCGGCCAGGCACCCAGCCTGACCTACATGCCGAGATGCACTCTAGCCTTTGGAGCCTTGTCTCTGAACTGAAGGATTTTTTTTTTTTTTTGCTTGTTTGGGTCACACCCGGCGATGCTCAGGGGTTACTCCGGGCTCTGCACTCAGGAATGACTCCTGGTGGTGCTCAGGGGACCATATGGGACGTCGGGGATCGAACCCAGGTGGGCCACGTGCAAGGCAAACACTCCCTGCCTGGACTATGACTCTAACCCAATCATTCTTAATCCCTCCGTACTCCAGAGCTTGCATTTCTTTTCCCACCGAAACAGTACTTGAGAACAGTACTTGAGAAGCCTAAGAATATGGGTCTTTGCTTAAGAAGCTGTTGTTAGGGGTCTGGAGTAATAGTATAGCAGGTAGGGCGCTGGCCGTGCCTGTGGACCACCTAGGTTTGATCTTGGGCCTGCTATATTGTCCCCGGAACCCACCAAAAGTGATCTCTGAGCTCAGAGCTAGGAGTAAGCCCTGAGCACTGCTGGATGTGACCCATAGACCAAAAGCAGAAACTGTTTTGGGGAAAGGGAGTCCTGTATGGTGTTCCGTAGCTCCTGCTGGCCCTTTTGGCTTCCTGCCAGGGCTGCCCCGCCCCTGCAGCGGTCTGCACGCTCCGCACGTAGGCAGGCGGGAGAGGCGGGCTGCGGGCTGCAGTGCCTCCGGCGGCCTCTGAGACTCACCTCCGCGCTGAGCCCCCCCCCCCGCACTAGCAGTGTGGGAACCGTGGCCGAGGCTGTAGAGTGGAGATGCCCGGAGCGCAGGGGATAGGACGGTGAAGCTGCTCCCAGAGCATCCCAGAGCGTGGGCCAGCTTAGGGACGGGCAGAAAAGAATGCTCTCACAGGAGCCACTCCCTCCAGCCTGCTGTAACGGCCTGCGGGATAGTCGTTCAGACTAACTTGCCAGAACTTCCCTTTTGATTGGTGGCAAGGAATTTTACCTTTCTTTTGTTGTTGTTGTTTGGGCTTTTGTTTGTTTTTTGGGTCACACCTGGCAATGCTCAGGGGTTACTCCTGGCTCTGCACTCAGGAATTACTCCTGGCGGTGCTCAGGGGACCATATGGGATGCTGGGTATTGAACCTGGTCTGCTGTGTGCAAGGCAAACGCCCTCCCTGCTGTGCTATTGCTTTGGCCCCAGAATTTTACCTTTCAACCCAGATAGTTACTCACCTGAGATAAAACCCTGCAGATGTTATGGAAGTTTTAACAGGTCAGCGAATATGTAAAGAAAAATCCTCTTATTATAGCATTGAGAGCAGATTAACAAATGTCAGCTATCAGATGGGCAGTCTTTGTAAATCTTTGCAAATGCCTAACCCTGACGAATCCCAGAGGCCCAGAGGCGTGGGAAGGCAAGAACTCACAGTACTTACTGGTTGGTTGTAAACGGATGTAAGGGCTTTGGAGAAAAACCCAGCAGTATTTATTGAGGTGGTATTTTAAAAACAATACAGATGACCCGAATTCTTTTTCTGGGCACAGTAGTTCACATCTGGGGGAGTGGGTCTTAGTGGTGGGAGAATGGTGGGCCAGTAAGCTCAGTCATCAACGGCATGGTTGTGTAGTGAATCATAAGTAGACTAGTTCCCACAGGCTAGCTAAAGCTATGAGCTGTTGACTTTAAACATGCCCAGTGAAAAGAGTCATGTTATTTATATATGTTTTATTTATTTATATATGTAATACTTAGGATTTTAAAAAAACAGTGGTGCCAGAGCCCTAGTCCAGAGGGGAGGGTGTTTCCCTTGCATGCTGCGGAACCCATCCTGGTGATCCCCGGCATCCCATGTGGTCCCTGAGCACCACCAGGAGTAATTCCTGAGTGCAGAGCCTGGAGTAACCCTTGAGCATTGCCGGGTTTGACCCAATAAAACAAAAAGTATCTTCCAGCTGGGTCTAGATAAAGATATGCTGTTCCTAGATAGACTTAGGAGGATACAAAATTCCTGGGAATGTTGTGAGCATTTATATTGGGTGTGGAAGTATTGGAGGAGCCAGAGTATGGAAGGAGAATGAGCTATATAAAGTTGTGAGAACCATCCAAATAAAATCTGTTGCCTGTTACTGGGCCGGGGCCTGGAGAGAGTACAGTGACAGGGTGCTTGCCTGCACATGGCCGACTGGTTTCCAGACCTGGCACCCATCTGTTCCCAAGTCCTGCTAAGGATGATCCCCGAGTGCAGAGCCGGTGTAACCCCTTTGCCCACCAGGTGTGAGCCCCAAGCAAAAATCAGCAGTTCTGGGGGGCTAGAAGTGCGGAAGTTGATATGTTTTTCTGTAGCTCGAGACAGTTTAAAAACAGGAACAAGTGCATGAAGCTTGTGATAGAGAGAGCTTGCAGTGAGAGCTGACAGTGCCTGCCTCCTTTACATGCTGACCCCCGAGGCCATTGTCCGTCTCAATGCTGGACTTGACTTGGAAGGGTCCTCAGCTGAGATCCTGGGTCCCTTCCTGCTTCCAGAGAGGGAGGGAGCACCAAGTCCTAAAGCTCAGCCCATTTACTTTCAGTCTGTTCAGAGGCATCGGCACTACAGCGAAAGCTTTGCACACTTGCTCCTTCAAACCAAGACCAGGTCTCCGCTCTGAGCACCTGCGGTCCAACCTGGCAACCCTGGGCATCTGGGCACAGGGAGGTTTTCTGCCTTGGGGTTAGTTCATGTAGTACCCTCCCTCCCGTTTTTATTGCAGGGTGGTGGGCACACGCAGATATGCTCAAGGCTTACTCCTGACTCGGCGCCCAGGTGGTCCTTGGAGCACCATATGTATTCCCGCAAACCAAACTCAGCCCAGCCCCTTGCCCGCTGCACTGTCTCACGGGCTCCAGTACCCGCTTTTGCTGTAAGGCCAGCCCCGCCGTGCTCCGTGATCTCTCCTGTCGGTGCTTGGGGAGACCATATGGTGGTCCTGGGATCCAACCCTGCTGGGCAAGCCCCCTCCCAGTGTACTGTTCTGGGACCAGCCAGTGTTCCACGCCGGTTTAGGTCACACTGGAAAGTCACAGAATAAAGTAGGGATTTTATCAGCCTGTATGTGGGCTCACTTTTGCCTTGCGTAACCAAATAGCATGAGATTTTGTTTCTGTGAATGGGCCCTGCTGAAAACATGTCTTTACGTGGTACCCCAGTCCCCACACAGCAAATGTTGTCATTGCTCTGACGGGTGGTCAGTAGCCACTCCAGGCTCATCCTGGTGATCTTTCTGCACAGCCTGGGGACCGTCTTGGGCACCGTCTTCCCCTGCTGCGTCATGGAGGAAGGCAGGCTGGCCTCAGTACTATGCCCAGCATGGAGTGCAAACTTTCTAATGGAGTCTGAAGTTCAGAAGTTTGGAGAATTGAAAGCCTATGAGTATTGCCGGGTGTGACCCAAAAAAGGAAAAAAAAAATCGTGTGATGCTGACTTCAGTGGGGGAAGAGGCGTGGGAAGCGCATTGAACAGGGTGCTGGGTGCTGTCAGTATTGAGTTAGTCTGTGGCAAGATCGGTCTCCGAGCCAAACTGGTGCAGAAAGCCTGGCTGGTTAGATGCGTACACACAGGTGCAGGGTCCCTGCCGGGCTGACTTGATCGGGCAGAAGCATGAGCAGGAGAGGCTCTTCCTAGCACAGCCTGCTGGAGTGATGCTGATTGCGCCGCACGCACACAGATGCGTGCTCGTGCACGTGAAGTGACCAAGGAACTCTGTCAGGCACAAAGCCAAGCTTTAGAGCCTCAGGAGTCCCTTAAGATAAGGAGCCGCTGGCACAGGGGTGCCTGGGTCTTCGCCGTGACTGTCCAGCCCATATTGTCTGCTGCACTAAGGCCTCCGATGGTGTCTTGTTTCAGAGGGAAATGGCTCCAAGGACGATGTTACTGCAGGGGCTCAGGCTCAAGAATAAGGCTCCTGTGACTGGGCACGGCCTCTGCTGCCATCCGGGGATCCTCCGGGCTTCTGCTGCTGGCTGGAGGTTGGCGCTGCATGTCTGTGTCTCCCGAGGAGGAGGAGGATGCAGTAGTGAGTCAGGCTGGCACCCCGGGCTGCGTGTCCTGGCAGGCACTGCGTGGTGGGCCGCGTGAGAGGGAGGAGTGCGTCCAGTCACTGCCGACCAGAGCCAGCCACACCCCTGGCCTGGAGGAAAGGACGTTTAGAAGTGTGAGGTTCTCGTAGGCGGGCAGGGGAAAAGTGCCCTGCAGGGCCTGTGGTGGGAGATGGGCGGTGAGCAGAGATGAGTGGGAGTGTTTGAGTGAGAGAAGCTCAGAGTCCTGCAGGTCGGGGGAGCCAGTGGCTGCCAGCAAGCCTTTAAAGTAAATCCACTCAAACAACATTTTTTGAGAGAAGGGGTGAGTGTGCCACACCCAACTATGCTGAGGATTTAACTTCAGCTCTACTCAGGGATCTCTTGGCATTCCGGGGGACCGTATGCAGTGTCAGGGATTTGCACTGAGTTGACTGCATGCAAGGAAAGCCCCTGACCTATGCTGCACTATTTTGTTTGTGGTATTCAGTAATCTTGGCAAGCAAAAGATCAGAACTTTCAGACCTCAGATTTAATTCGAGGGGCCGAAGCAGTTCAGTGGATAGGGCATTTGCCTTGCACGCAGCCGACTCAGGTTCAGTCTTCAGCATCCCATATTGGCCCTCGAGCATGGCCAGGAGTAATTCCTGAATACAGAAGCCAAGAATAATCCCTGAGCATTAATAATCCCGGGTGTGACCCTAAAAAGCAATAAATAAATTAATTTTTAAAAATTTAATTTGAGATGGTGAACTAGGACTATGTTGGAACCCAGTATAATTGTCTCTTTCTGGCCCAGAGGCAGACCCCCTTTTTTGTTTTGGGGTCACACCCTTCGATGCTCAGGGGTTACTCCTGGCTCTGTAGTCAGGAATTATATCTGGTGATGCTTGGGGGACCATATAGGATGCCGGGGATCCAACCCTGTTCAGCCGTGTGCAAAGCAAATGCCCTCCCAAATGCTGTGCTATTGCTCCAGCCCCCAGAGGCAGCCTTCTGGGTCAGCGTATTCTCGTCATGAAGATTGAGGCTAGGTTTAATAGGAAAAGCAGCTTTCTGCGTTTGGCCAAGTAACTAACAGGTTGTGTGTCTGTGTGGCTCTGGGTGTCAGCCGCTGAGCTTCATCCCTGGGCACCCCAGTTTTCGCTGAGTGCTGTGAGCGGGTCGCGGCTGACTTCCCCTTCCCTTGATTGCTGCTGCAGTGCTGACACAGCTGACTGGGCTCACACTTGCTTGGTTGCAGTGCTCACGCTACTGATCTGTGGCTCACGGGGGTTGCATATCTGCCTGGGCGTGCACGCTTTAGCGCGAGGTCGCACACCCTCGTGGGTGCATTCGTGGTGGTGGGCATTAGTTGTGGCGCCCACGTGCATTCTCTCAGTGCTTTCCGAGCACCTCACTGCGCTGCTCACAGGCCCTGGCTCAGCACCAAGTTCAGGTCGGGATTGAATTCCCAGCCTCACGCTCGCAAGGCAAAGAGAGACTTAGCCACCGAACCAGTCCCTCCAGGCGCCCATAGTTGGCCTGCATTTGTTTTCTAAGTTATCTACTTTTCGCTTATGGGCCGCATCAGGTGGTGCCCCTAGGCAAATGCCCTACCCGCTGCACTATTGCTCCTGCCCCGGGAACTGGGTTTCTCCCCTTTATTTATTTATTTATTTTGGGGGGCATCATGGGGGAGGGCACACCAGTAATGTTCAGAGCTTCTTTAGAAATTGCTCCTGGCGGTCAGAGGACTACATGGGGTGCTGGGAATTGAACCTAGGTCAGCTGCCGTGAGTTCCGAGCTGCAGCGCTCTCGCTCCAGCCCTGACGGGACCTGTTTCTTCAATAAATTGGAAAGCACGGGTAGATCATTGACTTAAGAGACTTAAGTGGGAAGCTGTAGGGATTAGGGGAGAGAAAGTGTTGCAGAGGAGCCTGTGAGATTTCCCTACCAGTTTCTTTGGAGGCGTCTGTGTTTTCCTTTATAATATCGCCTTATCTGTAAGGGAGCTACCTGGAGTCCTGGGGATTGAGGTTACTTCTCCAATACCCCAAGGAGCGTAAGTTACACTCAACTTTTACCTTAACCCTTGTGCAGCTCTTCAGGGAAAACCTTTTTCAGCTCTGAGCAGTCTTTGCAAGTGGGGCCACGGAGACACCCTGAGCACACTCGCTACAAACATTCTGTCACGGAAGCCCGAAGTCAGAGAAAACAAGGTACTCTCCCACCTTGGTGCTTGCGAGCCCCTCGTGGCGACTGAGGCCGAGCCACATGGGCTCATGGCCTGAGGAGCGGGGCTGGTCACTCGCGCCTGCGCCTTCGCTCTCGCTCTGGCCATGTGCAGTCAGACTGGGTGCTTGTGTGTAGGCCTCCGCTGTCGTGACATGCACCTGGTGCCTGCTCAGCAAATCTCCCTTAACAGCCAGACTTGCCGCCACACAGCTGGGTGCTCTGACGCTGTTCAGCCCTGCCTCCGCCGTGGTTCCAGGTGCCCTGTCATGGCCACGACTCGGGGAGGTGGTGGAGGCTTTGGTTGTGAGAAAGAGGCATCACATAACTCAGAAATTCTGTCAAGACTCTGGTTCTAAGAGGTAAAAAATAAAATAGTTGGTCATGAGAGGAGAGGGTTGACTTAATTTTGGTATTAGGACCTGGCAGGAGCAATCCATCTGCCATGTGGCCAGTTAGCCAGGGTCTTTTCATGTTTTTGTTTTCAGGTGACACGTGGTGCTTGGGGAACCTCGTGGTGAGGGATGGCACCCATGTGTAACACCCTTCGTGTAAGCACGCATGCTATGGGCCTTTGGGGTCATCTCCCAGGCCCCATAGCGGTGTCTTATGTCCCCATTCAAAACGCTCCAGACTCTGAATTTTTTTTTTTTTTTTTTTTTTTTGGGTCACACCCAGCAATGCTCAGGGGTTACTCCTGGCTCTGCACTCAGGAACTACTCCTGGCGGTGCTCAGGGGACCATATGGGATGCCGGGATCGAACCCAGGCCAGCATGGGCCAGCCGCGTGCAAGGCAAATGCCCTACCCGCTGGGCTATCGCTCCGGCCCCTTGTCTCTTTTTTTTTTTTTTTGCAGACTCTGAATTGAGGCCCTCTGGCTCTCACTTTTCAGTGGTTGACAAATGGCTTGATCACTACTGGTCACAAAGAAAAGCTCCTTGTGCTTTCACCAGAAGGTGGCGGGCAGATACTCTCCACATACCACCCGGAGAGGCCTCAGGAATTGGGTGGAGGGGGAGAGGAGAAAAGAGTTGGGGTCTGAGCCCTAGTCTCATTAATTTCGGGGGTTAGGAACATGAATGTGCTCAGGGCTCTGCCCTGGGGTCACTCCTGGCAATGCTGGGGAGGCCAGATGTGGTGCCGGGGATTGAACCTAGACAGGCTAAAGGCAAGGCAAGCACCTTGTACTGCCTCACGTACTCTGTGGCTTAGGGAAGGAGGGACAGGGCTGAAGAGGGGTTCATCTTATTCTGAGCCTGAGTCAAAGCACTTAGGATCATTTGCTTCAGAAGGGAGTGGCCCTCAGCCGGGACTTCCGGAAAGGCACGGGCTGCTCTCAGACAGAGGCTTCTGGCTCACTTCCTCAGAGCGTCTCATCTTTGTCTCTAATCAGCTAACTAACCGGCTGAGTGAGTTTAGTTGTAATGAAGAAAAGCAAAGGTCGAGACAGTTGTTGGGTTTGTGACCCGAGCTGGTTAATTACCTGGAACAGATGGTCTTTGTTACTGGTAGTGGACTGCTCTTCCCTTTGACTTAGAAAGGGGAAAAGGGTAGCACAGCAGAAAATCGCGTGGGGGGAAAGATTGACTAGCAGGCAGCTAGCTGTAAGTTCACATGGCAACCGTTAGTGTTCCTGAAACCACACGCAGAACAGCGCTGTTGGGTTTGGGCATGAGCAGATTGCTCGACTCAAAAGTATGTGATTTTCGGTGCAGGTTCTGGAGATGTTGGCATTCAGGTTTATGGTTGGACTTTGCTTCCTGTATTTAGGGATTGGTTTTTATTGTCTCTCAGTGCTGTAGGTTGAAGGTGGATCAGGAATGACTGTCTTGGTCTGAGTTAGTAGAAATCTGTGTATGATTCAGGAGCACAGGATGGCTGGATGATAATTGTCTCTACAGCAAGAGCAATAACTGGGCTTCTGTAGGGACTGTGCGGAACGGATGTGGTGCCACACCTGCAGTAGACATTTGTGGCTTGTTCAAAGATCTAGATTTACCAGGATACTAAACTAGGAGTTGTTGGTTTATATCACTGGGAGATTGATGACAACTTCCTGTTGAGCACACACCTTGACTCATCATAAAATTTTATGACATCATCATAAAATGATGTGATTTACTGGATTTAGAGGGTTGGCAAGAAAACTGGCCACAAATGTTAGAGGCGGGCAGGCCATCTGCTTTCAGGGAGACCTGGCTGGTCCCTGTGTTGGTGTGAGGTTTCCACATGATCTCTGAGGTTCTTCCCAGGGGCTTTTTGGGTGTCACCGTGAACGCCAGGCAGGGTGGGGCTCCCTGTGGCTTGTGCATGAAGCGTGCTGGTGTATTGTGCCTCTGTGCCAAGTGCTGTGTTCGCTCCGCTGGGCTCCTCAGATTGACCCTCCCTCTCCAGCATCCCCAGCCACAGCACCTCAGCAGCCATGTCGAAGCCCCAGAGCGACGCCGGGGACTGCCTTCATCCAGACCCAGCAGCTGCACGCAGCCATGGCCGACACTTTCCTGGAGCACATGTGCCGCCTGGACATCGACTTCGGCGCCCATCACAGCCCGCAACACCGGCATCATCTGCACCATCGGGTGAGTGTCCCCCCTGCACACAGGTGCTTCAGTTTCCTCTCCCCACATGACCGAATGTAGTAAACCGTGCTAAGTGAGTTGCTGAACAGGTTAGTTTTGAAGGGTGGAGGACTCACCTCTGGTGGTGCTGAGGAGCCAACTGGGACTCCTGCATGTGAAACATGGACCCTGGCCCTGTTTTGGGGTTTTGATTTTGAGCGTGTTCCTCAGCCCACTGACCAGTTGGTAGGGAAGTTTGAGTAAAGACTTGCCTTGCCTTATCTTTCCTACTCTTTTTTTTTTTTTGGGTCATACCCAGCGATGCTCAGGGGTTACTCCTGGCTCTGCACTCAGGAATTACCCCTGGCAGTGCTGGGGGACCATATGGGATGCCAGGAATCGAACCGGGTCAGCTGCATGCAAGGCAAACGCCCTACCTGCTAGACTATCGCTCCGGCCCCTCTTTTTTTTTTTTTTTTTTTTATTTAAGCATGAGAAACTTTTTGTGTTGGGTTCTAAGCAGCTAGTATTGGAGCCTGGCACTTTCCCACCAGGAGGCCCTGTGGGCGGTGCCTCTGGGCAATGGAGCTAACTGATGCTCAAGAGTTTACACCCACCTTTAAAGACATATGTGCTTGGGGCGGAGCCATAGTCCAGCAGGTAGCGCTTGCCTTGCACGCGACCAGCCCATGTTGGCCCGGGTTCGATCCCGGCATCCCATATGGTTGCCCGAGCACCACCAGGAGTAATTCCTGAGTGCAGAGCCAGTAGAAACCCCTGAGCATTGCCGGTTGTGACCCAAAAAAGCAAATAAATAAACAAACGAATGAATGAATGAATGAAGACATCTGTGCTTATCCAATGGGAGACTGGCAGGCAAATGATTTACATCTAAGGTGAGGCAGGATGTGCCTGGTCTTCTGATCACAGGAATATGTAAATCAGTGATTGGTACCTGTCTTGATGGCCCAGGATGCCATGTGATTTGTGCTTGTACCCCGTCCACCCTAAAATTGTATAAAAGGCTTAAACTGTGCTCAGTAAAACAGGACTGCTTTCCAGGACTGCCCGCTGTGCTGGTGGCTTCTTTTCCTTTCTGCCACAGCCGCAAGGCAGATGCTTCTTCCCAAGTCCTTCCTCTCCTTTCGCAGGGATGAAGTCTGGCAAGATCCAGGTCTCCCTCGTTTGTGCCACGGGGTGCTGGCCAGGGCCCCTTGACATTTTCGTGCTGGGGATTAAAACCCGGGACTTCATGCATGCAGACCATATTCTCTACCATTGAGCTACAGACTCCCAGCCTCAGAGACCCTTTTTCCTTTTTGGTCACACCCAGTGATGCTCAGGGGTTACTCCTGGCTCTGTACTCAGGAGTCATTCCCGACAGTGCTCAGGGGACCATATGGGACGGCAGGGATCAAGCCCAGGTTGGCCATGCAAGGTAAAAACCCTTCCCACTGGACTATCACTCCAGCATTTTGGTATGGTCCGTGTAACCATGACTCTGGGCTTGGGTATCTGGCTGGATTTTAGTAACTAGAGACTAACCAAGTCTTCCCTGGATTTATCTTTTTTTTTTTTTTTTTTTTTTTTTTGGGTCACACCCGGCGTGCTCAGGGGTTACTCCTGGCTCTGCACTCAGGAATTACTCCTGGCGGTGCTCGGGGACCATATGGGATGCTGGGGATCGAACCCAGGCCGACAGAGGCCGGCGTGCAAGGCAAACGCCCTACCCGCTGGGCTATTGCTCTGGCCCCCTTCCTTTCTTTTTTTGGGTCACACCTGGCAATGCTCAGGGGTTACTCCTGGCTCTGCACTCAGGAATTACTCCTGGCGGTGCTCAGGGGACCATATGGGATGCCGGGGATCGAACCCTGGCGGCATAGGCCGGCCGCGTGCAAGGCAAACGCCCTACCCGCTGGGCTATCGCTCCAGCCCCATTCCCTGGATTTATCTTGTTAGATCAGATCCTGCAGGATCTGTAGCCTTTTTCTTTCTTTTTTCATTCCCACACACGGCTATGCTCAAAGCTTAATTCTAGCTTTGTGCTCAGGGTTCACTCCTGGCAGTGCTTGGGGGCTGTCACGAGGTGCCAGGGATTGAACCTGGGTTAGTCATGCTAGGCAAGTGCCCTCTCTGCTGTAGCAGTGTTCCAGCCCCCGGATTGTGCAGGATTCAAAGGAGAAAGAGGTGGCAGGAAAGTAGCCTAGCAGCAGTAAAAGCCACCTTGTCTTTGCTCTTCGTGGGAGGCAAAATTTAGGGGAAAATAAAGGACCAAGATTTCTTTCTTTCTTTCTCTTTTTTTTTTTTTTTTGGGTCACACCTGGCGATTTTCAGGGGGTTACTCCTGGCTCTTTGCTCAGGATTTACTCCTGGCGGTGCTTGGGGGGGACCATATGGGATGCCGGGGATCGAACCTGGTCGGCCTCGTGCAAGGCAAACACCCTACCCGCTGTGCTACACTCCGGCCCCAAGATTTCTTTAAGGGTCATTCCTACTTGGAATAACATTAGGGCTTTACAACTGTCTTTTCCTAGGCCCAGCCTCCCGATCAGTGGAGATGTTGAAGGAGATGATTAAGTCAGGAATGAACGTGGCTCGTCTGAACTTCTCTCACGGAACTCATGAGGTGAGCCTATTAGGGGAGGCGCCCGGCAAGGCTTGTCGGGTGGGGATACGGTGTTGTGTAGCTGCAGTGGACCAGGCAAGAATGAATCTGGGAATCTGGGAATCTGGGGAAGATTGTCCTCACGGGCCCATCCCAGTCTTGCCACCTCACCAGCAAAGTCTCCCTAAGCTGAGAAGACCTACTGTGTCACAGGCCTGGTTTTTCTGTGTACCTGTGCTGCCACTGAGCCCTCACAAAGGGAAGTAAGCAAAGGTTCTGTTAGAAACTCCACTCGACCAGGAGGTTGCCCAGCCGCGGAGCAGGGCACTTCGCCCCAGTGTAATGGTGTGCTGACAGGTTGCCCCACAGATCGGTGCCTTTCCAACTTAGACCCGTTGCTGTTGCGAGGTAGCCACCAGGCTTAATGCAACTGTCTGGCTCATGATCTCTTCATCACCATTGGATTTCCAGCCTGTTGCTTCCTGAGGGTTTTTTGTACATTAAAATGAAATAGGCGGGGCGGGTGATAGCCCAGTGGGTGGGGTGTTTGCCTTGCACACAGCTGGCCTGTGTCGGCCCGGGTTCGATCCCGGCATCCCATATGGTCCCCGAGCACAGCCAGGAGTGGTTCCTGAGTGCAGAGCCAGGAGAAACCCCTGAGCGTAGCCGGGTGTGACCCAAAAAGCAAAAAAAAAAAAAAAAAAAGAAAGAAAGAAAGAAATAGGCCCACATGCTTTCCCCTCAAACCTTCGGGCTCAGCCTCTAAGGTTTCATCCAGGCCTTGATACGGGTAGTGGATGAGGCAGGTGGTCGGGGTTGCCCTCTGGCATTTGGAAGCTGGTGTTCAGTTCAGAGTAAAAATAAACCTCCAGGAGAGGCAACCCAGGAAGTGAAGCCCCCCTTTCTGGAAACATGAGCCTCCACGTTGAGGCCCTAACCCCTGTTCCATAAACAGCCTGTGGCCTGGCGGGCAGCCCTGCAGAGACCATGGGGGGCCTGTCCACCTTCGGGAGACTCAGCTCGTCAGTGAGACAGGTACCTGGTGGCAGTTGGTCATTTTCCAAGCTGGGGTGTCCTCAGCTGGTGTCGCCTGGAAGGGCCTTCAGTCGTTTGAATCTGGGAGGATTGGTTTGCTGCTGGCTTGTGCTGGAGTGGGTCGGGAAGGAGCAGAAATAGATCTGAAGCAGCTGACCTTTCACTGCACTGTCCTGTCCACTCCCTCTAGTGAAACCAACCCAGGCAGCTCAAGGCGGTGATGAGGCTGAGCAGGGGCCCGCTGCAGCTGGGAGAGGGACGGGGCGGGCATCACGGGATTTTTCTGTTAATACAAGAGGCATTTAGAGATTAACTCTGTTTTCTTACCCCCTGATCAGAACTGGCATTTAGGGAAAATAATACGCCCGTCCTCGTTTGAGCTGATGTTTTGGACAAAGCCATGCTGAATCAGGCTTGGGGCACATCTAAGGGTGTGTGCTATAAATAGCCTGACTGCTGTCTGCGCTCTTCATCTGCACAGTCGACAGGGCGCCGGGCCTTTCTAGCTCGTGATGAGCGTAGAGATTTGGGGCGCCATGCTGGCTTTCTCCCTCCTGTGGATGGAGGCACTGTCTCTGCATCCTGTCTCCTGTCTGCTTTGCCACCATTGGCAGGCGGGTGGGTATGAATTTTATGAGGACGTGATACTGCCACGTTACCCAGAACTTCTGAATTAAATGTACTTGACCAAGGAGTATATTCAATCTTCAGGAGCTCAGAGTTTCCTATTGGGGTTAGATAGCGTGGGCAGTAGTAACACTGATAGGATAATTGCTCTGAGGTCATTTCCACTTGAAGCAGATCACGTGTTCCTTGACTGTGTAAGCTCTGAGAAGAGTATCTGGACAGCATTCGGTGTTTGCTCTAAAGTGTGGTGTCCACTGGATGCCGTAGTCAGTGCTCTTTCATTGCAAGCCAGCAGTTGAAGTTTTCGCCACTAACATTAGGACCAGGGCCAGAGCAATAGCACAGTGGGGAGGGCATTTGCCTTGCACATGGCCAACCCAGGTTTGATCTCCAGCATCCCATATGGTCCCCCAAGCACTAGCAGAGTAATTCTTGAGTGCAGAGCCAGAAGAAACCCTGAGCATTGTCAGGAGTGGCCAAAAAAGCCCCCAAAAATAAAGAATTAGGACCTTCTGTTTTCACATCCCTCCCACCCTCACTTCCCAAAAATACACACCATAGTGGATGCAGGGAAAAGGGCACTCTTATCCGTTGTTGGTGGGAATGTTGACTGGTACAGCCTTTTTGGAAAACAATATGGACATTCCTCCAAAGACTAGACATTGAGCTCCCACATGGGCCATACCGCACCTGGGGATATACCCTGGGAAGCCAAAAACACACAGCGGAAACACCATATACACTTTATTTTCATAGCAGCACTATTCACAATAGCCAGAACCTGGAAACAACCAGAGTGCCAGAAGTAATGTCTGGATAAAGAAACTTTGGTACATCTACACAATGGAATACTATGCAGCTGTTAGGAAAAGTGAAGTTATGAAATTTGCCTATAAATGGATGGACATAGAGAGGATCATGTTGAGTGGAATTAGCCAGAAGGAAAAAGACAGATATAGAATGACTGCATTTATTTGCATATATCTGTGTGTACACACACACACACACACACACACACACACACACACACACACAATACACATATTAGGATACCAATGTCCAAGGTCAGGCGAAACATGGATCAGGAGGTCTTGTCAAAGGTGGAAATTACCAAAAATGTATGGGAGTCAGAGGTTAGGTAAGACAGAAGGGAACAGTGTGCTAATAATTGTCGAAGTGCTAATACTAACCTAGAACTGAGCATTGAATACAGGCAAAAGATACACATGACAACCTCTAAATGAATGTATTGAAATCCAAAATCAGTGTGTAAGAGGAGAAGAGATAGAGACAGAGGGGGGGAGAGAGAGAGAGAAAAGAGAGAGAATGAGAATAAAGAACCTGCCATAGAGGCAGGCTAGGGGAGGGAAAGGAAATGGGGACATCGGTGGTGGAGATGGGCACTGGTGGAGGGATGGGTGCTGGAACACTGTATGACCAAAACCCAAACATGAACATCTTTGTAACTGTATATCTCACAGTGATAAAATAAAATATTTTAAAAATACCGCCATATACATTACTTTGGGTGTTTTTTGTTTTTTTTTTTTTTTTTGGGTCACACCCCGCAATGCTCAGGGGTTTCTCCTGGCTCTGCACTCAGGAATTACTCCTGGCGGTGCTCAGGGAACCATATGGGATGCCGAGGATCGAACCCAGGCGGCACAGGCGGCCGGCGTGCAAGGCAAACGCCCTACCCGCTGGGCTATCGCCCGGCCCGGTTTCTATAAATCTTTGACTTTTACTTAACCATTCTTATTGTGAATGGTTCTTGTTGTGTCTTAACCGTTCTTATTGTGTCTTCTTGAATGAAAACTGATGATTACAAACACAAGATTCAAGCCAGTGTCCTTGGAGATGAAGCTTTGGTGTATTTCCTTTTCAGAGGTGCTGCCGTTCTGGAGGGCAGGGGTGTTTTGAGGCAAGGCCCAGAGTGCAGAGCCCTGCTGTATTCTCCGAGTCGGGCCCAGAGTGCAGAGCCCTGCTGTATTCTCAGAGTCGGGCCCAGAGTGCAGAGCGCCTGCTGTATTCTCTGTCAGGCTCAGACTGTTTCTGTCATCAGCTGTGCCATAACAGAAACTCCCTGCTCTGTGTTTTCTGCCTGAGAACTTTTGACATCTCGGCCCTGGTTCCCTTTTCAGTGAATAGTCATGGGAAGTGGGAAAGAGAAGGGATTTCAGACTAAAGTTTGGGGCCAGGATTTGTTGCAAGTGAGAATTAGCAAAGGGCAATTCGGAGAACAGCACATCCCTGTCTTTCCATACACCATTCCCATCTAATCCAGCTCTGGAAGCGATTGTGAAACCCTGTCTGTGCAATGTGTTATTTACCTTGGGCCACTTTTGTTCAGTTAAGTAAATGACTTTTGAGTTTACATTGCAGCTGGGATCAATAGAGGAAAAGCTCCAATTACCAGCGATCAGAATCTGATTGTCAGACTGGTGTTACTGAAGCGTGAATTCTAAGACTGTTTCTCCAGTTTTTTTTGTTTTTTTTTTTTTTAATGGGGAGCGAGAGAACAGTCAGAAGGAGGCAGGTTTCTTCGTGCTGAACTGTTGAGTGCAGTGGCGTCCGGATAACCTAAGATTTGTTCTTAGGCTGAGGCCGCCAGGGGATGGGGCATTGGGTCTCTGAGGCGTCCTGTGTCCCAGGCTCATTCCTGCCACCTGCCTCCCTTTCCTGCAGTACCATGCCGAGACCATCAAGAATGTGCGGCGCAGCCACAGAGAGCTTTGCTTCTGACCCCATTCTCTACCGGCCCGTCGCCGTCGCCCTGGACACGAAGGGACCTGAGATCCGGACTGGGCTTATTAAAGGCGTGAGTATCCCAGGGAGCATGGGGGTGGGGGAGCCTGCTGGGTGTCCCACCCCATCCCGGCACTTCCTCAGCAGCCATATTCCTGAGTTTGGGATGATGAGTGAAGGATTCCTTCCATTGCTGATGGAAATGTGGACCCTCCCACTTTGCTAAGAAATCAGAGGGGACCTTTTTTCTTTTCTTTTAACTCCTTCCAACTCTGTTAACAATGGGGAGCAACTTTTTCCCCCTATTTTTCCTATTATTAAATTCTATAACTAAAATGTTGTGGGTTTTCCCTTGGGTTGTTTCTTTGACTCATGCCTAAAGAATATGATCCTTTATTCCCAGAGGAAAATGCTTTCTCACTGCTGCGGCGGGGTCATTGTCCCCTGGAGGAGGGTCTTCATTCCTGCCACAGTGCCGGGCTCTCGCTGCTCTTTGGGCTCAGGCACACCCGATTGTGTCTCCACAGAGCGGCACCGCGGGAGGTGGAGCTCAAGAAGGGCGCCAAGCTGAAGATCACACTGGACAATGCCTACATGGATAAGTGTGATGAGAACATCCTGTGGCTGGACTACAAAAAATATTTGCAAGGTGGTGGAAGTGGGCAGCAAGATTTACGTGGATGATGGCCTCATTTCTCTGCAGGTGAAGGAGAAAGGTGAGTGCTGTGTCCCGGCACCCGTTGTCAGAATCCACCCTCCTGTCTCTAAAGTAATTTCTTCTGATGTGTGGAAGATCAGAAGTTTGGTTGACAAGTGAACCAAAATTCTCTGCTGGATTTATTGGGGGTGGAGAGCAGGGACTCGGAGGCCATGTATTCAGGACACATCAGGGCCACGTTCTGGGGCGAGTCACGTTTGGCCCCTGTGTCTTCAGACTCATCAGAGGAAACTTGGGAAGGCCCCGCTTTTGGAGACGGGAATCTTTGGCAGCTTGTGCTGGGCGGTGCAGAGCCTCGGTGTATTCTCCTCTTGTTGGGAGCCTAAGATTGAGGCCAGCAGAGAACTTGTATAAATGCCCACTGCAAAGGACTTATCCCCAAGGTCCATTTGAAACATCCCTTAGAAACCACGGGCTGTGGGCATGTCAAAGGAGGTGGCATACTGCTTGGAAGCCATTGCACACAAGTCTATATTGTGTTTGAAGCCATTGCACACAAGTCTATATTGTGTTGCTTTGTTTGCTTTTGGGCCCCTGCATCGTGCTCAGGGCTCACTCCTGGCTCTGCTTCCATGGGTCACTTGTGCAAGCCAAGCGTCCTACCCACAGTATTGCTATTGCTCTGGCCTAAGTCTATAGGCTTAAAAATATGTTCAAGCCTTACATATGGCCAGTCCCAGTTTGATCCCTGGTATCAAGCATTGCTGGGTGTGGTCTGAAAAACCAAAACCGTGATCCAAAAAATCCAAACTAGTATTGCTAGGGATGACCGCTGTGAAATGAAATAAAAGATAACACCTTATTCTCAAAACTAGACTGTAAGTAATCGTGTTTTGGGGGAGTATGTGAGGGTTTTTTTTTAACCCTCATTTTGACCTTTGGTTTCTTTCTCTCTACCTCAGTATAATATATTCAGGACTCCATTGTGCCTGGGAATGCTAGCTAATTTGCCTTTGGGGGAGGCAGGCCTGGCAATGCTTACTCCTGGCTCTGTGCTCAGAAATCACTCCTGGTGAGGCTCACAGGACCTTACGGGGTACCAGGGAATCAAACTTGACTACATGCAAGCAAGGCAGGCATGGGATCCCGGCTCGATCCCCAGCACCCCATATGGTCCCCAAAGCACAGCTGAGTCGGGCCCCAAAACCTAAATTTAAAACAAACACTTTGTGGTAGGCGTTGCTATTTGTTTCACAGGCAAGGAAACGGGCATAGAGTTAATGAACTTGCCCAGAGCTACAGGGCTGGTGGTGCTGGGATTTGAGTCCACACTGTTGCTGGTACCGCTGTTTCCTTCCTGTCGATAGTCCTGAGCAGCCGGGCCACTGCCTTCTTCCTGAGGACACATGCCCTGTTCTGTCACCCCTTTCTCCCCACGTTGAACAGGTGCCGACTACCTGGTGACAGAGGTGGAGAGCGGAGGCTCCTTGGGCAGCAAGAAGGGCGTGAACCTCCCGGGGGCTGCAGTGGACCTGCCTGCTGTGTCGGAGAAGGACATCCAGGACCTGAAGTTCGGGGTAGAGCAGGATGTGGACATGGTGTTTGCATCCTTCATCCGCAAGGCGGCGGATGTTCATGAGGTCAGGAAGGTCCTTGGAGAGAAAGGAAAGAACATCAAGATCATCAGCAAGATCGAGAACCACGAGGGTGTTCGGAGGTGAGCCCGTTTCCTGCAAGTGAGTCCCTGAACCAACTTAACGCAGACCTGGCTGCCCGCTCAGCTTTGTGCAGGCAGGCTCTCAGCTCTGTCCAGCCCGCAGACTGCAGAGGCAGCGTGGTAGGTGTTGCTCTGCAGAACAAAAGATCTCCTAATCTCAGTTCTCGGGTGCATGCCAGCCTCTCCGATGCTGTGTCGGGTCAGGGACAGCGCTGGAAGGGAGTCCAGGTCACAGCACACAGACAGAGGTGGCGTCCTGCGCTGTGGTCACGAGCACTGCCTGAGTTAGCTTTAAGAAGGGGGAACCCCCAGGAGGGAACCTGCAGGGACTCTTTCTTTAGCAACCCCCTTGTGCTCGTCCCGGGGGTGTTTCTTTAGCACCCTTGTGCTCGTCCCGGGGTGTTTCTTTAGCACCCGCCCTTGTGCTCGTCCCGGGGGTGTTTCTTTAGCACCCCGCCCTTGTGCTCGTCCCGGGGTGTTTCTTTAGCACCCGCCCTTGTGCTCGTCCCGGGTGTTTCTTTAGCACCCGCCCTTGTGCTCGTCCGGGGTGTTTCTTTAGCACCCGCCTTTGTGCTCGTCCCAGGGGTGTTTCTTTAGCAATCCCCCTTGTGCTCGTCCCGGGGTGTTTCTTTAGCACCCCGCCTTGTGGCCCCTGTTTCATAGACCCATTCCCTCTTTCTCACCTTCTCTGTCAGGTTTGGCGAGATCCTGGAAGCCAGCGATGGGATCATGGTGGCCCGTGGTGACCTCGGCATTGAGATCCCTGCAGAGAAGGTCTTCCTCGCAGAAGATGATGATCGGACGGTGCAACCGCGCCGGGAAGCCGGTCATTTGCGCCACCCAGGCACGTGTCTCCCCGTTGCGGGAAGCGTTGGAAGCTTCCTGACCTCCCCCATGGACACGGCTGCCTCCCCTGACTGTTGGCCTTCGCCCCCTCCCTATCGCCCATGCCACATGCAGCCCCTTCCCTCATGCGCGCACACACACACACACCTCAGCGGTGTCAGCTCTGTGGCTGGGCCCCCGCGTCTCAGGAGTGCTGTCTCTCATCCCAGATGCTGGAGAGCATGATCAAGAAGCGCGTCCCACCCGGCGGAGGGCAGCGGCGTGGCCAATGCTGTGCTGGACGGCGCTGACTGCATCATGCTGTCGGAGGACGGCCAAAGGGGACTACCCGCTGGAGGCCGTGCGCATGCAGCACCTGGTGAGTGCCCGTCCAGAGCAAACGCTGGTGCCGGTGACTTCCGCCAGCCTTTTGGCCTCCAGCACCCTTTGACACCTTGTCCTCAAGTTCAACCAGTGTGAGGAGGTGCGGGAGTGGTGGTGGAGTCGCATGTGTTGGAACTTGCTGGTTTTGACTGTTCTGCCTTCTGCCCACATACCCTGTGCCCTTCTGTCAGAGGGTGGGGGATGTTCTCCTTCAGTGGACAGAGCCCAGGCACAGCTGGCTACAGGGTTGTGGTGCCCACTCTGGGGATACTCAGCCTTCCTCTGGATGGCCCAGGGGCTAGGCACCCCTCTCTGCTTTTTCTGGGGAAGGTCATGGACTCCTTCTAGTCAAAAAGTCCACTCCTTGGGGCGGAGCGATAGCCCAGCGGGTAGGGCGTTTGCCTTGCATGCGGCCGGACCATGCCGCCAGGGTTCGATCCCGGCATCCCATATGGTCCCCGAGCACCGCTAGGAGTAATTCCCTGAGTGCAGAGCCAGGAGTAACCCCTGAGCATCGCCGGTGTGACCCAAAAAAGCAAAAAAAAAAAAAAAAAAAAAAGATCCACTCCTTTTGACTTGTGTTTTGAGCCCTCTCCGACATGGGCGCCCCGGGCCTGCCTAGAGGCTGCTGGGTGCGCCGAAGTTGACGAGCTGGCCTTGCATGGTGTCTGCAAGTGGGACCTGCTTTGCTGGGCTGTCGCACTCACCGCAGACTTAAGCAGGGATCTAAGTGTCAAGTGACCAGCCCACAGGGAGAAGGCACAGCGTGTTCCGGCTGTCCTGGGCAGGAGCGTGAGGAGACTTGTTCTGTTCTTCCAGCGATGGCTGCTCATGGTCCTCCTGCTGGGCACACCCACTGCCTGGCTGCATCTTGGTGAGGCTCAGCACCTCTCTGCCTTGTCCCTTCCTGCTCTGGAAGAGACTTGATGGACAGGGACACCTGGTGCCAGTCTTGCTTGTGTCGAGAAGAGAGTGCAGCCAGCTGACCTGTTCCCAGTTATCCCCAGGCAGTGCTTATCAGGGGCATGGTTCACAGATTTGCCTCTGACCGGAAACGGTCTTATCTTTAACCTCTGGGCAGTGATGCATCCTGTGCCCTGTATGTGGCACATCCTCCTCATGTTCTCCCAAATTAATTTCCTAATTTTTATTTACTTATTTTGGGCCATACCCATTGGTGTTCAGGGGCTACACCTGGCCTTGTGCTTGAAAGTTGTTCTGGGGACCAGCCAGTGCTGGGGATCAAACCCGGGCCCCTACATGCAGAGCATGTGCCCAACTCATTGAGCCATCTCTTTGGCCCTTTCTCCCAAAGTTAAACATCTCTCAGAGCAGCTCTAGTTTAGACACCTTCCTTCCCCTTACATTTTATGTGTTATTAGACATTTATAGTGAAGACTTTGGGTGAGGTCTCCCAGGCAGTCCCTAGTACCCTTGGTGACTGAAGGATCCAGATTGAGGTTGGTGGACACCAGCCCCAGCCCTGCCCCTGGCAAATGTTGCTGCCCGTGATGCGTCTTGCTTGCTGTCCTGGCGCCTGGGGACTCTCCCCTCCGCCTCACACCTGCCCAGCAGGGCTGAGAACAGCTGATTAGATGCTCTCTGATAGACCTGAACCAGTCACTGTGTTAGGGAGGGCCTTTCCACACCCCCCCATTCCTGCCTGAGCTGTGTGTGTAGCCTCACACTTTGACGTGCACCGTGAACCCACATAGCCCATCCTGTTGTCTTTGGGCATATCTCCCCTTAAGCCTTGCCGTAACGTGAGTCAGATTCATGTCGTGGTAGCCTTTGTGTCAGATATTCACAGCTGCTGTTCAGTGCTAGTGATGGAGTCTTTAGAACTTTGAGATAGATTTCATCCCAGCGTGTAAGTGGGGTATGCAAAAAGTAGTCAGAGTCCATACCTGCTGCCCCCAGAACAGGATTCCGCAGAGGCCTAAGCCTCCGGGCTCTGCCTTCCCTGCCTGCTTCTCCGTACCCCACTCTGCCGTGACCAGTCAGATGCCACAGAGTGCAGCAGATCCAGGTTTGGGCGCTGGCACTGCCCTGTGAGGACTGGCCTGCTGGTGCCAGCTGCTCCGTCGCACTCCCCTAGCAGCCCTGGCGAGCAGCTTCTCCTGTAACTGTTGGCTGCTTTCTCCTATGTCTACCTGGTGCCGCTAATGACCTGTAAGTGGGGCAAGGCAGTGCCAGGTATGGTGGTTTTCCTGTCTGTGCCCATCTCAGCCGCATGCATTCTGTTCTTAGAGAACTCACGTCTGCTTAGCCTGTCACACTAATGTCATGGGGGGCTGATTCTTCCTCGCCATCATCCTCCCAGGGTGCTGCAAACTGTGATAATCCTCTGAAGCATGCCTCCTAATCCGGTATCCTCTGATCGGGTTGTCTGTAAATAACTCAGTGACTTTCTCGTGACTTTTAATCATTAGATTTTAATCACGGTCTGATTAAACTGTTTCCTTCCATGAGGGTCTGTCTCTCACATGGTTTGTTAGACCCCACTGGGCTGCTGTTTGTCCACCCTCTGGCTATTTTTTTTCCCAGTTTTTGGGCGACACCTGGTGATGCTCAGGGGCTGCTCCTGGTTCTGTGCTTGGGAGTTGCTCCTGGCAGGGTTGGGGGTTGAACCCGGGCCTCAAGTGCTCAGCCCCCTTGAGCCCTCTCCCTGGCCACACCTTCCCGACTGGAAGGTAGGTGAGCCGTGGGCTTTCTTGGGCTTTGCCTGACGCCAGTCTTCCTGGGCTGCTCAGTGCGTTTCCACGGTAGCCTCGGGAAAGGCATGGAGTGTTCTGCGCCTGTGTTCCCAAAAGCCAGCAGGGAGCCTTGTGGGGCGCAGCCAGCCATGTGAGGAGAGCAGCCCCGCCCCTCCCTCTGTCCGCGTCGTCATGAGGCAGGTGCCGTGGGCCCAGCCTGGGCGGGCGCCTTTCCCTCCAGAGGCTTCCTCGCCTGCCTCCGCTGCCGGACAGACGGAGCCGGTTAACCTCCCTGACTGACTGATGAATCCCCTTCTGTCTTTCCATGTGCGTTGTCTCCTCTCTGTCCTTCCTCCTTCCCTCTCCCTCCTGACCCCTGCAGATAGCTCGGGAGGCCGAGGCAGCCATGTTCCACCGCCAGCTGTTTGAAGAACTTGTGCGCACGTCCAGTCACTCCACAGACCCCCTGGAGGCCATGGCCATGGGCAGCGTGGAGGCTTCCCTATAAGTGCTTAGCGGCAGCTTTGATAGTTCTGTCGGAGTCTGGCAGGTAGGGCCCTGCGGGCAGGTAACGACGTCCAGTCTCTTGCGCCGCCTGTTCTCGACGACGCCCAGGGCCCAGCCCTGCCGCATCTGGGGCCCGGCTCAGAGCCTCTCTTCTCTGCAGGAAGCCAGCCAGGAAGGTCAGGGCAGGGCCGGACCACGGGGTCCTTCCCTCTGTAGGCGCCAGCACATGCCCAGGCCCTGATGGAGGCCCAGCTCCCTTGCTCTGCTCTCGGCATCTGCGGGTCAGGTCCCCCGCCTGGTGTCTGTAGCCTCTTCCTCTCCCTCCCTGTTGTGACACAGCTCTGACAAAGCTCTGTCCCCCCCACTCCCTTCGTCCCTCTGGACGGATGTCGCTCCCCTAGATTGCCCGTGAGGCAGAGGCCGCCATCTACCACATGCAATTATTTGAGGAGCTCCGCCGCCTGGCCCCTATTACCAGCGATCCCACAGAAGCTGCCGCCGTGGGTGCTGTGGAGGCCTCCTTCAAGTGCTGCAGTGGGGCCATAATCGTCCTCACCAAGTCTGGCAGGTAGGAGCGGCCCTGGGGATGCCCTGCTCAGGGGGCACCCCTCCTTGGGGTCCTGGGCACTCCGATGGCAGTGGGCCAGGTAAGAGCCCCCTCAGCCTGTGGCCTGAATCCCGCAAGGAAAGCTACCGCCCAGGCCAGTAGCCAGAGTGAGCAGGGCTCTTCGGCAGCTGGAGAGACTCCAGCGAGCACTGGGAAGGCATCTAGGACATTTTGGTTCAGAGCAAGTTTATCTTGTCCCCATGAGTCCGAGGCTCTGGCCATGACAGCAGACTGAGTCCCATGGCTCTGGAGCTCTCCGAGTCCCATGGCGTCAGGCAGCCCTGACGGGTCCCCCGAGCAGCATCGGCGTTTGGCTGTGCTGTGGAGCTGCGCCGGACCCCGGACAGACCTCACTCAGCCTCGGAGATGAAAGGGTTGCAGCCCAGGAGCAGTCGCGGTGATGCCTGGCTGGCGCTCTGATGCCATGGCCTTGGGATCCCTTCTAGCCCTGGACATGGACTGTCCTCCACTCCCAAGCCTGGGAGTGTGCTGGTTCCTGCCCACGTGGCCATAAGCGTGTCCTGGAGGGAGGGGCGGGGTGTGCGCAAGCTCTGTGCACTGGGCTTGGCCACCGTGAGGAGGGCACAGGCAAACAGCTCCACCATTAGGGCTGACCTTTGTCAGAGCGTCTGACCATTAGACTATTCTTAGTTCCAGTCTCCTGGGCTTCCTCCGAAAGCCTGTGTGCAGGCAGGCTGTAAGTGGGGCGTCCTCAGCTGTCACCTGGCTCAGCTTCCCGGGACAGCTGCTGTGTGTCCTCAGAAGCTGCCTGCGGGAGGCCTGTTCCTCCTGCAAGCTGTCCCTTACTCCTGAGTCTCACCTGCAGCTACAGGTGTGCACGAGGAATCCCCCTCAGAGGGCCCCCTGCCTCCATGGCTCACATTCGGTTTTGCCTCTCCAGGCACAGCTGTAGGGAGGGGCTGTCCTCTGCAGACGGCCGCTAGTGCCATTCTCAGGCTGCTTGGCTTGTAACTCCTGCTGGCCAGCTGAGGAATGGGTGCCCAGGAGGCTGGGCCACAATGGAAGAGTTTGGAAGGTGACTTTGCCCAGCCTGGGCCGTGTGCACAGGTGCATGAGACTGGCCGTGCTGAGTCAGTCCCATCCAGGGTCCTGCCGTGGGAGGGCGGAAGGCAGATAGAACACTGGTGACCAGCTTGGTGCTGTGGGGCGTGTGGACATGGGCAACGTGTGGGTGCAGGCACGTTCTTGGGAGGCAGCTTCTGCCCTGCCCCCACCCTGTATCCCACGGTGGGGCCAAGAAGCCAGTGTTGGAAGTGCGACAGGTGCCCCGGCCTTCCTGGGAGGGTCCTAGGACACTGGCTGATGGACTCCCTGGCTTGACCCCGTCCCATTCCAGGTCAGCTCACCAGGTGGCCAGATACCGCCTCGCGCCCTATCATTGCTGTGACCCGAACCCCCAGACGGCCCGCCAGGCCCACCTGTACCGCGGCATCTTCCCTGTGCTGTGCAAGGACCCGGTGCAGGATGCCTGGGCTGAGGACGTGGACCTGCGTGTGAACCTGGCCATGAATGTCGGTGCGTGGACGGGAGCTGGGCCTGCGGGGTGGGGACGCTCAGTCCCTGGCTTCTCCGGGTTCCTCGGGAAAAAAAACAGGAAGACCAGAGGTGCTGGCACCCGCCGTGTCGGGTGGGTTCTGAACCCTCCATCATCCCGGCATAGAAATCCTGGACTGAACCAGGGAGAAGGCCGCTAGTTCTGACCTTGGGCAAGGCCCTCCACCCTCGAGAGTATAAAATGAATTGTGTCCAAAGGTCCCCCGCCAGCTCTGCCATCTGAGATAAGGAAGTCCTTGTCCCCTTGGCTTGGGGGTTGGGACGCGGGCGCCACCTTGTGGCGGGAGGAGTAACAGCCAGCCAGGCTGCCAGACACTAACCTGCCTGGCCTGCCATTGACTCACCATTGACTCACCTGCCTTTCTGCTCTTCCTTCCCCTAGGCAAGGCCCGAGGCTTCTTCAAGAAGGGAGACGTGGTCATTGTGCTAACCGGCTGGCGCCCTGGCTCTGGCTTCACCAACACCATGCGTGTGGTTCCTGTTCCGTGATGGGCCCAGCGCCCACCTCCAGTCCCTGCCCACCCCCTCCCCCCAACCCGTCCATTAGGTCAGCAACCGCTTGTAGTGCGCACTCGGGGGTAGTGTGGCACTGGGGGGGGCTGGGCAGCGGGCAGGCGAGTGCCCCAGTGAAACGTGGCTGTGTTTAAGACCCTGCTCAGGGGCTCCCTCAAAGCCGGCTGCCTGTCATGAGCCCCACTGCAGTGAGGGGGGTGCAGGACTGTAGGCCCAGAGATACAGGGGGCAGCTGCTCTGCCTCCTTTGTGCACTGTCCACTTCCTGTAGAAAAAGGATTCCCAGACAACTCACCCTGGCCAGTGGTCAGAAGGTAACGAGAGGGGGCCACAGAGCCTGGGCCAGGGGTTCTGGTGAAGCTGACTCTGGCCCTGGCTCTTGTTTCTCTAGCTCCCTGGGCTCCCCTCTCCCACCTTGCCGTGCTTCATGCACCTCTGTCCTTGTACTCCACTCAGCAGCGGCCACAGACAAACACTCCCTCGCCTGCCACCCCGGCCGCGGTGGCCTTCTCCCGGCCTGTTGCTATAGAGCCTACCTGTATGTCAATAAACAACAGCTGAAGCACCTGTTTCCTCTCCTTTCTGATGGCAGTGGGTGGCCGAGCCCCACAAGACCCTGGGGCTCCTGGGGATATTTCCACTTTCTTCTGGCCATTTGACTCCCTGTGGGAATCCGGGAGCAGAGTTGGGGGTACCACGGCTTCCTGTGTTGGCCCTGTGAGGGCGTGGCAGCAGCTGCGTCTCTAAAAGCTGCTGTGGCTTGGGGGATGGGCAGGTTTGAAATCCAAGAGGGGGCCCTTCCCTTCTCTCTAGTGGGTAAAACCTAGAAGAGCTGCCTTTGGCCTGGTCTTCTTGCCCCTCCGGTCTAATTGCAACAGAGGCCCCTGATTCTAGATCATTGTGGCCTTGTTCTAGTTCCTGGAACACTTGTGACTCCAGGCTCGGGTTGTACCTAGAATCAGTGGGGAATGGAACCGAGCCTACCTTGCACCTTCCCCCTCACTCCTAGAGCCAAGCCCCTTGGATGCTTGGTTGGACTCGGGCTTTCTAGAGCCCAGTTCATTTTTTTTCTTTTACTTTTTTTTCCCTTTGCTTTTTGGGTCACACCCAGCGATGATCAGGGATTACTCTTTGTGTGCTAGGGGACCATATGCGATCCCTCGAACCCTGGTCATCCATGTACAAGGCAAAAAAAACCCTACTATCACTCTGGCTCAAGCCCAGTTCATTTTCATTTCTCCATACATCTGTGGGGGTCTCTGCCCTGTTTTTCAAGCTCGATTTTGGTCTGGTCACTCAGATACTCCATAGATGTTCAAAAAGTTTTTTATTTGGGTGGCAGTGAACGCATTCTAACACCTGGGCACTCTAACATTCGAACTCCTCTCGGGTCCCTCCTCACGTGTGTGGAGAGCAATTCAAATGCACCCTGGAATGCAGGGCGGTTGGAGGAGTTGGCTCGGCAGCGGCGGCGATCACCAGGCTCTGAAAGAAACCCAAGAGGTTCATGAATCAGGAGCACCCCAGGCCTCGCTCCCGCTGAGAGGCGGGAGGTGTAGCCACGGCAAACTTTAGGCACAGGGACTGAGCGGCAGGATGGTCCAGAGCTTGGGGCTCCACCTGGTCTGGAGAGGGGCAGGAGCGGCCAATGGAGTGCGCCCGTCCGAACGAGCAGCCAATGGGCGCGCGGGGCGGGCCCTGGCGGCGCGGCCGGGGCGGGTGGGGAGCTCGGCTCCGCGGCTCGGGCCCGACTCGCAGCTGACGCGATGACCGCGCCGAGCCGGGGCGAGGCCGCCGAGGCGGGCAGGTACCAGGGGCCGCGGCGCGGCGGGCCGGCCTGGGGCTCGGAGGCTGCCGGGTGGGTGCGGGCTGCCCCCCAGCAGGCGCTCCCCGCGGCGGCCACGCGGGCTCGGCTCCAGGGCTGCGCGCGCCTCCCCGGGCGTCCCCGCTTCTGCGGGTGCTGGCGCGGCCGTGGGCTGCCCTGGCCCACGGCTCTCGGCTCCTTTCCAGGGGTCTGTGCGCGGGAGGCGAGGGCCCACGTGGCCCAGAGGGACGGCTGGCGTGCCCTTGGCAGGACGCCCTTGCTGCCCGCCCTGGAGCCCCTCCATCCGCGTCGCCCTTGCTGTGTTCCCGCATCCATTCATTCGTCGCTCGCCGCTCGTGCCCGCCGGCCCGCGGAGGGCAGCCGCTCCCTTCTCCCAGCCCCGTTGGCGCCTGTGGGGACCCGCCGCTGCCCAGGACGCAGCGTGGAGCCGCCCTGGCACGACTCGCCCGCGCACAGGCTGCCCTCGGCGGGCGCCGGGCGGGTCTGCCGGGCTCGGGCCTGTCCAGACCGAGTCGCGAGGGAAGCGGGAAGTTCTTGCAGCTGGGGAAGGGGAGAAAGAGGCGGGGCCGGGATAGGGGGCAGCGGGAATTGTGCCCCCGGGAGCCTGAGCGCTAGGGCCGGGGGCGAGCTGATTGCGGGGGAGACTGACGCTGCGCCAAGTGCAGACCCTGGTCGGTCTGGAGCTCGCAGTCCGCTCTGGAGGGCCGCCTGTCGCCCAGCCAGCTGCAGGGAGGGTGAAAACAAACCGTGTCCACTCCACCGCTGCTGCGGCTCTGTGGGAGGCTGGGGCACTCCTCCTGTCCTGCCCACCAAGAGTTAGTGGGCTCCACCAGGCGTCATTTCCTCGCTTTCCCTTGCCCTCCCCCACCGCCCGCACACTCCCACCACCCCGCGCGGTTGCTGGAGGGTTCCCTATCCTTGCAGGAATCCAGAACTAGGAACAAGCCCAGCACTGACACAACCCGCCATGTGCCCGCCCCCTGCACACCTCCCCGGCTGAAGTCTGACTCTGGAAGAGCTAGATGTAGCCCGTGGCAGAGGGAGGGGGCATAGAGGGCGCCTCCCTGCAGGGGGCATCCTACGCCTCCTAGACAGCCCTCTGGTCACTCCAGCTGGCTCTGGTCCATGCCTGTGGACCTCACAGGGTGTGGTTACAGTTTGATTCCAGTCAATGGAAGCTCTGAGCAGATCTCAGGGGCAGGCTGACAGACACGGGAAGTTTCGGGAGCGTTTCTGTGGAGTCAGGTGGGGTTCTTCCTGGTGCCCTTGGCAGGATTTTCTGAATAGTCTAGAGAGGCCAGCTGAGCCCTGGCAGGGCTTTGATGGGGCTGGGGGTGGCTTTCAAGAGATTTCTGTGTTTGGGTGAGTCCTCAAAGCCTTAGTGAAGACCAGAAAGGTCTGTGCACCGCTTGGTCCACGTAGCGTGAGCCGCCGACATTGATATGGGCAGCCTTCCGATGGCTTCCTGACTGCCCGCCTCCTGGGAGCAATCCCAGCCTGCTCAGGAGGCTGTACCGGTCCTCCGCCTGCTCAGCCATCTCGGCCCTCGCATGTTAAGCATTGCGTTATCAGATTGGCGTGAATCTACCATGAGCTTGTAGTCTCACTATGAGCCTATAGCACTATTATGTTGTGAGTGGAAACAAGGCGGGCTCTTTCTCTGGTTCTAGTTTGTCAACGTAAGTTAAGAGCTAAGACTTTCTTAAGGCCTTCATGTGGACGTTCCATAATTCTGGGTTTTTGGTTTTATGGGGTTTTTTTTTTCCAGACCCTGAAGGAACGGTTTGAGGCTCTTCATATTCCTGAATCAACCAGATGCCATTGGGCTACATTGGCACGTGATAGGGTCCAATGGAAATGTTACTGGCGCCCACTCGAGCAAATCAATGAATAGCGGGATTCAAGTGATCAAGTGATTTTTTTCAGTATTGGTTTTGGCGCCACACCCAGCGGTGGTACTCAGGGCTTACTCCTGGCTCTGTCCTCAGGGATCACTCCGTTGTGCTCAGGGGACCACAGTGCCAGACACTGAACCTGGGTCGGTGGCATGCAAGGCAGGTGCCTAATCCCCTGTCCTGTCTCTCTGGCTCCACCACGGTTCTACTAGCTAGTCTGTCTCCCCTTCAGTTTTTTGTTTTGTTTATTTGGGTGCCGCACCCGGCACTGCTCGGGCTTCTCCCAGGTCAGTGCTCAGAGGTTACCCAGGAATTGAACTCAGTCTGGTGAGCAACAGTTGAAGGTGGTCTAAGGAATTTTTTTTTATAAACTTAATTTTTTTTTTAATTTTGGGGCAATACCCAATATGCTCAAGGCTTACCTCTGGCTCTCCTCTCAGAAATTACTCCTGGCAGGCTGCGAGCGGGCGGGGAACCATATGGGATGCCAGGGATTGAACCCAGGTTGGCTGCATGCAAGGCAAATGCCCTCCCTGCTGTACTCTAGCCTCAGGGCTTTTCTTTCTTTATATTTTTTTAAACCTAATTTCTCCTTTGCTGTGACTGCCTATGGGTCATGCATCAAGCCAAGAGTGGCGCATTATCTATCAGTTTGGGCTATGGTTCAAGTGGTAGAGCACGTGCTCTGATGGGCCAGCCCTGGACTGGACGCCAGCACCGTGTAACCACCCCTAGCGCCACTGGTGTGGCCCCTACAGCCACGTAAAAAGAGAAAAATGGTGTGTCCTTCCAGTTGGGAATTCACTGTCTCCATCTGAATACCAGAAAACGATGGGCTTTCTTCCTTTCCTGAGAAATGAAAACAATTTCTCTTCTAATGCTGCTCTAGTCTTGGCCCGGTGCTGCTACTCACCTGGCAGCTGGGCATTAATCTGTCGCCACCTGTTATCAGCTTTGATTAATTCCCCAAGTGTGTCCTGAAGTGGGAAGGGGACACAGACGCCATCGGGGATAAAGCTTCCTGTATAATTAACAAGTAACTGTCTCTGAGCAGTCCCTGCCTGTTGCCACCCGGATCCCAGAAGGAAGGAGTTCCCGGAATAAACCGCCTCCCTGCTGCAGCTTCACTCTTATTAGTTTAGAAAAGCTCGGTCATAATTCAGAGCTGGAGTGCTTTAATAACCTGTGGAGGCTGAACCTCTTTCAGTTCTTGTCTCGTTAGTGTTTCCTCAGGTCATGCCTAAAAGCCACTTGAAAATTTGTTGTCTTTTTTTCCTTATGAAAGAGGTTGCTTTGGGCTGTCTCCAGCACTGTTCAGAGGCTCAGAGCGTGGAGAGCCTTGAGTGGAGCTGGGGATCAAACCCTAGGAAAGTATGTGCTGTCGCCCTTGGACACTTCCCCTGACATTAATGCTTTCGGTGGGCTATTAGGTGGGAGCTGGCAGTATGTGTGTGTGTAGCTTCTCTCCTCATTTGTTGACGTGGAACATGAAAGTAGTTGTCAAAGTCCGTCTGTATTTCTGCTTGCTGGAGCCCCTTTGTGTTCTGGAGATCAGACTTGCAGTGGGTGGTTATGTTTGAACAAACAACTCTGGCAATAAGGATTTATTTTATCTTCTTTTGTTTTGGGGCCACGCCCAGGTCAGCTTCATGTAAGGCAAGAGCCCTACCCACTGTACTATTTCTTCAGAAGGGTTTATTTTCCTCCAGAGAAAAAGCCCTTTGTGTTAATAATAGTCACATTACTCAAAAATAGCTAGTGGGGTCCTACAACATTTTTGAAATTTTTGAAAGCATTTTCAAAGTCTGGAAATTTTCTTTTAAAATAACGTAGTGAGGGGCTGGAGCGATAGTCCAGCGGGTAGGGCGCTTGATTTCTGGCATCCCATATGATCCCCTGAGCACCACCAGGTTGAAACAGACAGCATACAAGCAATACCTGAGTGCAGAACCAGGAGAAACCCCTGAGCATTGCCAGATAGGACCGAAAACCACACACACACACACACACACACACACACACACACACACACACACACACACACACTAGCCTAGTGATAATACTAGGGTTTGATATTTATACTGGAATTTCTTGAATCCAAACCAGGTGAAATACCTGTACTTTCGGGGACCACATGGTGTCACACACCACAGCTGGGCCTCTGGCACGCAAGGCATGTGTATGAGCCTGTTCAGCACCTCTTCAGCCCAGAGTTTATCTTATTTATTTATATAGTTTGGTTTTGGGGCCACACCCAGCTGTGCTCAGTAACTACTGACTGTGCTTGGGTCCTCTGATGCTGCTGTTCAAACGAGGTTTGGCCTTATTCAAGGCTACCTTAACCCTTGGACTGTTTCTCTGATCCTACAGTAAACATTTAAAATCCATCAGGCTATTGATGAGATTAAAACTGTATCTTTTTTTTTTTGGGTCACACCCGGCAATGCTCAGGGGTTACTCCTAGCTCTGCACTCAGGAATTACTCCTGGCAGTGCTCAGGGGACCATATGGGATGTTGAGGATCGAACCCAGGTCAGCAGCGTACAAGGCAAACACCCTACCTGCTGGACTATTGCTCTGGCCCCAAAGCTGTATAGTTTTGGGGGATCATTGACTACATTAAAAATCTAATCAGGGGGCCGGAGCGATAGCCCAGCGGGTAGGGCGTTTGCCTAGCACGCGGCCGGCCTGTCGGCCCGGGTTCAATTCCCGGCATCCCATATGGTCCCCCGAGCACCGCCAGGAGGAATTCCTGAGTGCAGAGCCAGGAGTAACCCCTGAGTGTCGCCGGGTGTGACCCAAAAAAGCAAAATAAATAAATAAATAAATAAATAAATAAATAAATAAATAAATAAATAAAAATCTGATCAAGGGCAGGAGCAATAGATCAGTGGGTAGGGTGTTTGCCTTGCACACAGCCGACCTGGTTCGATCCCTGGCATCCCATATGGTCCCCAGAGCACTGCCAGGAGTAATTCCTGAGTGCAGAGCTAGGAGAAACCACTGAGCATTGCCAGGTGTGACCCAAAAATAAATAAATAAATAAAAATGAACATCTAATCAAAGGGCAGGAATATAGCTCAGTGGTAGAGCACACGCTTTGCATATGCGAGGCCTTGGATTTGATTCCTGGTACCACAAAAACAGAAAAAGAAATATAAAGATGAAGGCTGGGAAACGAAAGCACACATGTTTTTCAAATGCATCTTTGAAGACGGATTCAAACGTTGTAATACATCCTCGGCATGCCGGATCCGTGGGCTCAATTCCTAGCACCATAGTCCCCCAGAACTGCTCAGTATGACGCCCCTCAAATAAACAAATCTATTAAGTATAAAAATGCTTTCTTTCCTGACAAAAGTGCCTCTGTTTTTTTTTTTCTTTTGGGTCACACCCGGCAATGCTCAGGGGTTACTCCTGGCTCTGCACTCAGGAATTACTCCTGGCGGTGCTCGGGGACCATATGGGATGCCAGGGATCGAACCTGGGCGGCATGGGCCGGCGCATGCCAGGCAAACGCCCTACCCTCTGGGCTATGGCTCCGCCCCCAAGTGCCTCTGTTTCAACACAACACTTTTACCTTGTTCTAAGCATTCACACACGGGCCTGTAATCTTTGCCTCAACTCCTGAAGATTTCTTGTCAGAATGTCAAGCAGTGCTATGTGATGAAGGAAGAATCTGGGACTAACCAATCAGTTCGTGTGAAAGCTGCCCTCAAGAAAAGCTAATGCTAGGGTCTGGAATAATAGTACAGTGTGTAGAGCGTTTGCCTTGCATGGGGCCAAGTTGGGTTCAATTCCCAACATCCCCAAGCACCACCAGGATTGATTCCTGAGTGCAGAATCAGGAGTAACTCCTCAGCAGAGCTGAGTGTGCCCCAAAAAGAGAAGGAAAAAGAAAGCTAATGCACAAGTGACAGAGAAGCTAGGGGTGGTTTTCATCCAGACACTGGATCTGCGTACTCGAGAAAGGACAGAGACTTGTTCCTCGAGGTGCCACTAGCCAGAGCAACTTTAGATGAAGACTTTGGCTCCCCTGTCTGTAAGGCATAGCAGGAAGAGCCTGGGCTTTATTTTTATTTATTTGTTCATTCATTCATTCATTCATTCATTCATTCATTCATTCATTCATTTATTTTGCTTTTTGGGTCACACCCGCGATGCTCAGGGGTTTCTCCTGGCTCTGCACTCAGGAGTTACTCCGCGGTGCTCGGGGACCAAATGGGATGCCGGATCGAACCTGGGTCGGCCGCATACAAGGCAAATGCCCTACCCGCTGGACTATCGCTCCGGCCCCGAGCCTGGGCTTTATAAAAGACCCAGATTTTCTTAGCTTGTGTGTGTGTGTGTGTGTGTGTGTGTGTGTGTGTGTCTTGAGAATGTTATTTTATTTGTGTATTTGTAACAGATTGAGGTTCTGTTTCCTAAGACTATGATGATCGTTTCCTGTGACATAGCTCAACGTCCCCATCACCCTGTATCTCCCCCAAGGGCCCTGAGGCCCTCCCTCTTACCCCACCCCCAAACTCAATTCTCCTGTCAAGGTGCTGCCTTTGCCCTTTGTTGCTCCCTCACTGCGTGTCTTTAACTCTCATATCTAGGAGAGATCATTCCGTGTTTATCGTGTTCCTTCTAACTTTACTCAGCATAATACCTTGTGGTTCTTTCCATGTTGCTGCGTGGTTTTGTTCTCTCTAGAGCTGTGTAGTATTCCATTACGGAGGTGTATACTGTACCCATAGTTGGGCGACTGAGTAATTTCCAGGTCTTGGCTATTGTACCAAGTACTGTGATAGGTGTGCATATGTGCTTGGAATTATTGCTTTTGTGTTTTGGGGGATAGAAACCAAAAGTGGTATTGCTGAGTTGTATGGGAGTTCTATTCCTTTTTTTTTTTGGGGGGGTGGTCACACTCAGCGATGCTCAGAGTTTACTCCTGGCTCTGCACTCAGGAATTACTCCTGGTGGTACTTGGGAGACCATATGGGATGCTGGAGATCAAACTGGGTCAGTCGTGGTGCAAGGCAAACGCCCTATCCTCTGTGCTATAGCTCCGCCCCTATTCCTTTTTTCTTTGTAAAGAAATCTCCACATTATTTTCCGTAGAGGCGGAAACAGGCAACATTTCCACCAGCAGTGGGCGAGGATTCCCTATCTCCCCTACAACGCGCCAACACTGGCTGTTCCCAGACTTTGGCTCTGTGCCGTTCGCCGGCGTGAAACAGCATCTCAGTGTTGTGTTGCACTGCCCAATCCTGAGTG